>VZRZ01008817.1:64810-75913 GCA_013398175.1 Climacteris rufus | reverse complement strand
TCCCTTTATATATATATATATATATATATATATATCTACACCTGTTTTAACTGCAAGTAATAGATCTGATAAGGAAGTAGAATTGTCCAGCTATTGACTTTTCATTAACTTATTTTTTTTAATATTACAATATAGCATTATTTTCTACATTAAGGAAATTTATTAGGGTAAGTCTTAGAAATTATATTTTAAATTGTTTCTTAGCACTAAAGATGAAAGGCTGCCTTTCAAGAAACAGTGAAAAAAACTTATATCAATAGCTCAGAAATTCATTTAAATGAGCAATCTTGGGCAAACCATATGACAACACAAAACCCCATTCTGTGCAGTCAGGGAGATTATTTGGAGACAGACAAATTGATGAGAATTATCTTCTATACAATTTCAGTTGTGCTTTTTCTCTCTATTTATCAGGATTATCATATTTTGCCTCTTCACCGATGGAGTTCATATTTATTTTATTGTTTGGAGGAAGAAGTTATTAATTTTTTCAAGCTACCATGTCTTTTTAATATGAAAGTACAAACTAATACAGAATGACCAATTTATTTCTATGTGTTACGTTGGAACAGAGAAATGGCTGAGCTGTGTCTGACTAAGGGCCAGGTATGCTAGCTTTTGAAAGAAGTGTCAAATTATCTTTTATCCTGGTATAGCCTCTAGCAACACAGGCTGCAAGATCTGTTCCATTCATGATGAAGAAGCAATGCTGTTTCATTCAGTTCATTGCTTTGCTATTTTACTTTTTTCCTTCATTAAATGAAAGGAGTGAAGTGGTCAGATAATTAAAATGTTCCAGTGGTGGTCGTTAGTTTTGTTTTATGTCTATCCTATTTGTTTGCCAGAGAAACAGTACATTTCTTCTCAAGTTTAACTGAATTGAGAATGTTATTCTTTCACCAATTCATTGCCTTGGTTAACTAGTATTTGTAATAATATCTCAAACTTTTAATACTAATTTTATTCATGGATATGTAGTAAATGGCTAAGTGTTCTTTTCTAGTGACAAAAAATTATTAGTTGACACCAAGAAACTTAGATTTTTTTTTTTTCTCTATAATGCACAGCATTGCTGAGATTTTTGTTTTTTCCTAGCCAAACTTGAAGCATTAAAGCTTGGTTATAAGTTCTGAAAACATTGATTTGCACTAAATAGACTTTTTTTTAATGTTCTTTTAAATATAATTTTTAAGGGTAGATTTAAAATTTGAAAAGTCAAACAGATTTGATGAATCTGTTATCTTTCTATCTTTAAAACAACTTTGGTTTTACTGCATTTGATGATGTAATTCCTTACAAATAAAAATAAAGCAAATTTCCAGTGTGTATTATTTTTCTTAATGGCATTGTGATATTGATACATTAGTTCTCAGGCTTGATTTCAAAATATTCTGACATTGTCATAAGTAAGGCATATAAAAATTATATAAATTTATATAAGACTTATTTTGAAACAAAGCTTGTAAATTATTTCCAGAAAAATAGCTGATCTGACTATGTGAGGACTAAGCAGAGGTTTTTAACAGTGAAACTGAACAAACATTAGTAACATGCCCCTGAAAACTTTCAGAGTCCTTAGTATATTTCCTTTAATTCTTAGGACTTCTGACGACTTATGAAATAGAGGTAGTCTCAATTAAAAAAAAAAAAAAAAAAAAAGAAAGGACAAGTCAGCACCATCTTTCAGTCCTTTTTAAGCTTTAGAAAAGTGGATTTATTTCTCCTTGCAAAAGGAAGCAAGTGAATGCAAACTGGTTTTAGAGTGTATTTTTTCTCTGACAGAACATTTCTGGATTCCTTCTTATTCCCAAGCATAATATCTTCACAGTTTTTAAGACACAACTGCTTCTTTAAATAGATTCTTTGGAACATGTTGCTTTAGCTGTAGTGTACTCTTTAATAAAAGAAATTTTATAAAAGTGCAAAGCATTCTCAGTTTTGATAATAGTGTTGTATTGCATATTCTATTTCAGTCAATGCTCTTCAGATTTACTGTCTGGCATTTATAGAGCTTACTATTTGCTTTGAAAATAACCCATTCAATATTTTTTTCAAAGTCATATTACAATAGTTAACACTTGGGCACATCCTTCAAAATAAAATGTAAAGGGTGATGATATACAGTTTAAATGCAAATATTTGCTGAGTTTCAGATTCTTTGTAAATCTTCTCTCTTTGTAGTCAGCAAAAGGTAAGTCTCAGAATTCTTTTCACTGTGAATACTTTGGGTATATGTAACTCACAAAAAAAAAAGAAAAAGCAACCATTATATTACTATGACTTTAAGCACAAAAATAATCCAAATTATCACCTGAATTCATAAACAAGAGTTGCAGAAACAGAGAGAGAAAAGAGGTTTTTCATTAGCATATTGATTCAGATTTGTACTTTGCTTTATTTCTGGTGCCAAATGAGTTTTGCATTTGACTTTGTTTAAAGTGAGTATCTCACCCTCTCACCTGGGAGGATAAAGCCATGGGGACATAATGCTATGAAACCTCATTCTGTTTTGTGTCTTTGGCTGTTGGAATTGACATTTTCCCACTGTCGTAGTCTAAAGGGGCAGCATAAAATCAGGAGGGCCTTTCACCTCCCGGCCACCGTGGAAAAGCCTATTTGCAGTACCATAATGCTGTAAGAATATGTATTCTGATAAATGACTGAACCATTGGTGTCTATGCCTAATCTCATAGTGACTTGTAAAGAATGCTGTATGTTTCATTTTCTGCAAGAAGTCAAAATGATTTCTTCCATGTGAAGATAAATGAGTTGCTCAAGTGGAAGAAGGGATTCACGGATCATAAGGACGAGACAGATCTTATTTATAGTCTCTAACTCCAAAGACTTCTCAGGTGAGGATTACAAGGTATAAGAGAGACAAAACAGCAGAGAGGAGAGGAAAACATGTTTTTGTAAGAATTAGATTAGATGACTTCAAAAGCTGTCATATATAATAAAATCACTCCAGTGACAAAACCAGTATTCTGTCAGCTTCCAAATTGTAGCTCCTTAGTATATTTGAGTATGCCTGAGTGTCTTCTTCATTAAACCCTATATGATGTAGACTTGATGGCTCCTGAAAGCTTTTTCATTGTAATTACTACATTTGTTACACTAGCACACATGTGCCAATCACATTCCTCTGTTTCCTCTCCACTGGTTTCCTGACTGCTCAGTTCCTCTTGCTTACCAATTTATTGTTTGTTTGCAGTCTTTGTTTACAATACTATCATATCTAAACCCACTGATCTGTGCTAATACCCTACCAGCGCTACTGTCAGAAGTAAAGTGACTTTTCTTCCTCTGTCTCTGTATCCCCTTCCTACTGCTGACACATAGGTTTGTACAGTCAGAAGTTAAAACCTGTACAAAAACCTGACATTAAAATCCATGACATGGGTTTTTAAAGGCAGTGAGCACCTGAACATGCAGTTAGACATCTTTTGAAAATGTTGTTAGATCCTTATTTTCATCTCTCTAAGATTAATCATGTTTCACAACCCAGCCTTTAGACTCTTAATATTCAGAGTTTAATCTTTAACTTTTGCCTCTTCTGTTCATCCTGTCTGCTGCCTAGCAGACAAAATTTATGTGTGTTCTCCAATACCCTTTGTTGTACTGTAGTTAAAATTAATGCTCTGAGGTTTTTTTTCACCAAAGATTTTCTACCACCTTAACATTATAGCTACAGTAATTTTGTTAAACAGTGTTTAAATCAACAGTTCACAGCACATTACATTGCACTGAAGCCTGTCAAATGTTAGAGTCCATCACAATCAATCTCATGTCACATTACATTGAACTGTGTCATCTAGGGACTAAAATGTAATGTGAATGTCAACTTGTCATCTACGGTACTACTTCCTAAGGGAAGTAGTGAAAGCCACATTGTTAGAATAATTTAAAATGAGACCGGGCAAAACACTAGAGACAGTGTTGGGCAACAGTCTCACTTTGGCAGGAAGGAAGAAATATCATGGGTTTTTACAGATTTCAGCTTTTCTTAACCTACAAGACATGACATGGTAGGTTTAATTTTGTTTTCTTTGTATGTCATGAGCTGCTTTATAGACCTGTATTGTCCAGTAGTGTTTGCTTCTTATGTAGTGTCATGTAGAGACATCACTACCAATTAAACAATTTATGGTTCTAAACAGATCACCTTTTGCTGATCTAAAAGAGATTATTAACAAATGTTAAAACTGAGTCAGATATGTTTGTCTTATTTCTCTTGTTGCTGTCTTGTTTTCTTAACCATTGGAGCTTAACTATAGAATCAAGCAAATAAAACTTGAAAAGAGTAAGACAGAAAAGTACCAGATATTTTTAAACTTATGAGGAAATATTTTCTTCTGCAATAATCGGTCATTGACATTCAAATTAAATATAGGATTTTTTTCTGCAAATGTTGGAACCCAAAGTACTTGAGATGGAGGACAAAACTGGGGCAAAATGAAATGTATGGAGACCCTTCAGCTTTGTTTTCTCAGACACTCTACTTATCTTACCAAAATGAAGCAGAAAGAATTATTGTGCTACTGGTGGGAATTGTTAAGAATGCCATCACAAAGATTTTTTTTTTCCTTTGTTCCTGAGACATAGAAATTTAACTCTGCTTAAGCAACTGAGAAGTGTTCTCCAGTTTTCTTGCATAGTTGTAGTATAAAATCCAACTCTGGAACACCAGGAACTGGAGTAGAATGAAAGAAACCATGAGCCTCCATCTATTCCAGTCAAAGCCTCAAGCCAGGCAGTACAATATATTACAGATTCATACAGCCATGATATTATATCCCACAAAAATATAGCTTCATCCAAAATGTTGAAGAAAATGATTTGAGGGTAGCACATGCTAACACCCAACATGCATGTTGTGCTGGGGATGCACAATTTCACCCATTCCCAAACTAATATAGTTAAATGATAAGAACAATGTCAATCTGCATGGTGGTATTGAACCTGAGATGGAAAGAGAATAAAAACCAAATACAGATACAAGTCTTTGAGGAAAAATATTTTTGAATTTAGAGAAAACAAAAAAAAAAAAAAACAGGAATCAAATGTCTTCATTTTTCCAGTCCACATACTGCCACACCTCAAACAGAAATACTGTGCTATACAACAGGATTTACACTACAAAAAGACAGGCAAGTCTTTTGTTGCATTCCAATTTTGAATGATATGCCAGATTTCATCCCCCTCAGTAGTAGGAAGTGAGTTGTGTTGTTCTTGCCAGTCATTAGTCATGGCCAGCAATTTTTGTGTTAATGTAATTGTGTAATTGTGTTAATGTGTAGTGTAATTTGGCTGTTTTGATAGAGTGCTGACAGAATTAAAGAGTAATGCATAGAGGGATAACTAAATTTTATTTTAAATTAATTATAGGGGTAACCGAAAAAATATTAAGGAGTGACGTTTGACATAGATAGGAATAAAGACTGGTGCAGGAGAATTGTATAAGTAACTTGATAGGTGTATATGGATAGATTACATGCTGAAGCTAGAAACAGGTGCTGCTTTTGCAGGTAGGATTAATTAGAGCTTCCAGAGAGTCCCATCCTCTTTGTTTCCATTTCAGTGAGTGTATGAAAAACTTATGAAGAAAATTTTCTCTTCACTCTCTGTATCAGGAAGATGCTAAGTGAACAGAGATACTTCTAACTTTAAAGAACTGTGAGTAAGGGATGGTTCTGCAGACACTGGAATGAGTGAAGGATGAAATAAACTGTTGAAAGTTTATTGACCTTTGCAGTTCCCAAGAACAATATTTTGAGAACAGTTGCAAATGAGTAAACCCATACCTCATATTGATTCAACCAAGGCTCAGAGATAGATTTCACACTCTAGTCTCAGGATTGAAAAACTTACAATCTCCTAATACAAATGGAGCTACATTAATTAAAAAAATAATAGTACTATGACTAGAAAACACTGCCCTGATGCTGTTTACTTAATCAAAAAGAAATATTTATCCTTCTGTCAATAACTAGTTCAGAACCAAATGGAAAGGTTAATATGCTTGACCATATTTTCCTGTTGCACTATATTTTCTTCTGTTAAGTGACTGAGTCCTCAGAAGCTGGATGTGATTAGGTTAACACAAGCTTCCATTCAGAAGTGTGGAAAAGTGTAGCACGATTTGGCATTATTCAGTTAACCTCTAAGATGAAGGTTGATTATGATTGCTATTTAGGTACGTACAAGGCATTCCTAATTACTGAGAATGTCTATATGAGAATGATTTAAGAACATAGACAAGGTTGTCATTTAAAGAAAAATAAAGAAACAAAAATACCTACAAAACACAGCACTTGTTAAGAAAAGGGCATATTGCATTCTTCAGTTTGAATTAAAAATAAAGAGCTGATAGGGAACATTTTCACAAAAGCTTAACCTGCCTGGGGATTCTAGGGCAATTGATTAAGCTCTGTAGGGAGTAAAATATATTTTTGACCCATAAGCTAGAATTTCTGCTGGATGTGAGTAAACAAGTTTCATGCTGGGAAAAAAAAAAAATAGTCACAGCCAACTGGCTTTTTATATTAGCATTTAAAAGTTAGAAAGTTGAATTTATTTCCGTTATTGCCACATCTTCTTGCAGATGCAGCATGTACATAATTCTATAGGGAAAAAAAAACATATGCAGTGAACTGGCCTGAAATAAAGTAGAGGCAAGAACTGGCCAGCTTCATGTTAGTTGACAATATGGTCCCATGCTCAAAAGGCTGGGTTTGTTTTGTTGTTAAGTCAAAAAAACCCCAGGTAAATTAATAAACATTGCATAATGGTAGATTATTACCAAATAAAAGCAAATCCTGGTATTCATTTGCAATGACTAATTGCTTGATACTTTAGTCAGTGCTATCGAACTTAATGGAATTTCTCTGGAAGCTAATGTTGTGCTTTGATTTGCTAACATCCATATCTTTGTTTTGCATGTTTTCACCAAAAGCCTCCCTACACATCAAAGCTTATCTGGTTCATTTCTTTTCTTGATATCAAGACCCAGATTTGTCAAGTCACTGTAAGCAAAGCAATTTACCTGAAGTTATTTGTAACTCCTGTTAAATGTACTGTTTCTCATAACTTCTTTGTTATGAAAGACCCATCATGTCAAATTTTCACAGAATACAGTAATAAGAAGATAAAATTTGTCAAAGATCCTACGCAAATATTGTTTGAAAGCAACTTGTTTAATCTTCTTGAATATTTTCTTTGGGTTTTGTTTTCCCTATAAAAATGCCAAACTTAGTTTCGTGTGCCTGTTCACATCCTCACAGCACATTAAGCCGTCTTTATATTGCCTTTTTGTAGGAAATACAACCATACATTTAGATGTGAAAGTATTCATAATGACATTCTAGATAGATGAGAATTTAAGCATATGCCTTCTTTTTCACACAGGACTCATTCTATTAATTTCAACCTCTCTGGAAGACTTCTGGAAAATGTTAATGCAGTGTCAGTTGTAAAGATGTAGCTGCCTTTGTTCCTTATCTTGTGAAATCATCTAAATTATTTCACCTAAGATACATTTACCTGCTAACAACTTTTAGCTCTTAGTGCTGATTATTATTGATAGGGAATACAATTATGCTTTCTATTTTTTACACCAGTGAATTGTAAGAGTTGGAATTATTAGCAATTATCATTATGTCCATAATGGGGACTGAGGCATTGTAAGTTCAATAGAGTTGTCAACTTCTACCTAGAGGCAGATAAAAAAGTGATTGAACAAAAACTGAATGTAAAGTCCCCGGTTCAATAGCCTGTCCTGTCTCTGAGATCACATTCCCTGACAGGTCCTTGAAGTGATATTCCTAGAAACCACCACACCCTTTTTCAGACTGAAAGATGTCAAGTAGTTCCAACACGTCCACTTACAAAATGATTAGCTATGGAGATTGAGCACTCTTATGAGCAAAAGTGTGTTCTCCAAAGTAAAGGTTAGGAATCTATGCACTGTGGTTTAACCCCAGGTGACAGCTCAGCCCCACATGGCTGTGCACTCACTCTCCGTCTCAGCGGAATAGGGAAGAGAATCATAATAGTAAACCCAAAAATTCATGAGTTCTGACAAAGGCAATTTAATAGGCAAAATAAAAGATGTCCAAAGCACCAAAGCAAGAAGGAATTATTTCACCACTTCCCATGAGTAGGCAGGTGTTCTGCCATAACCAGGAAAGCAGGGCTTCATAAGTGTAACAATGACTTGGGAAAACAAACTCCATCACTCTGAACATGCCCCCTTCCTTCTTCTTTCTCCAACTCTATATTCTGAGCACAGCACCATACAGTATGGAATATCGATTGGGTCAGTGAGAGTCACCTGTCCTGGTTGTGTCCCATCCCAGCCCCTTGGACATCCCCAGCCTCCTTGCTGGTGGGGTAGGCTGAGGAGAAGAGATCTTGATGCTGTGAGAGCCCTGCTCAGCAGTAATGAAAACATCCCTGTATTATGAACACATTTTCCAGCACAAATCCAAAATACAGTCCCATACCAGCTACTGTGAAGAAAATTAGCTCTATCCCAGCCCAAAACACTATGTGTCATCACAGAGAGTAAAGCCAAGATCTGCAACCAAACAGGAGATAGTAATAATGTTAAAAGTGCTTCTTTTTAGCCCAGCTGGAAGAAAATCTTTACTGAAAGAGGTAAGAGGTATGAAGAACCAGAAAGCAGTAGAACACAATCAACAGAAGGGTCTGTGTATGGTGAGATTTAAATGAATGCCCTTTGAAATACATAAATAGGTTTTTAAAAGTAATTAGGGAGGCTGTGTTTATTTTCTGCATTAAATTAGGTTTTGTTGTCTTGTTGCACTGACCGCAAGCCACCTGATGGCCTGTCAGGCAACAAGTTCTGATGCCCCGGCAGCGTGGCAATCAGAGTCCGGTCAGCAGCTGTCAGTGCTGCCTGCAAGTAGCTCAGTTAGAAGGCTGGCTGCTGCAAGGTGTTGCTGGGCAACAGGCGAGGGTGAAGGAAGAAAGAGGGACTCTTTCCTTGTCTGTAATCCCGACTTTATTCCAGCCCGGAGGGGCAGAGTTCCAGTCGAAAGGGGAGACAAAGGAGAAGAGCACTGGGGAACAGCTACAGCCCCCTTTTGAAACGGGGGTGGAGAAGGGGAGGAACAAAGGGATAAACCACTAAGGGAATGACAAGAGGTGACAGGGAGCAAATCACAGAGGGTTAGGGGAGGAACATATTTGAACCAACCAATGGGGAACTGAACTGAACAGAACTTTCCAGAGCTCAATACATAGGCAATGAAACACATGAATAAACATAGAAGTCTAAGCCAATAGCATTACGGGAACAGAGAGGTTTCTAGAAGGAGAGGAGGAGATGCTGCTAGATGGACACCCAATCGGGAGTAGCCTTAAACCTTGGTCTCGCCCTCGGGTCCACCCTCAGGGTCGGAGTCCTGGGCGGAGAAATCCACCAACTGGATGTCACTCCGCCCCAAGGTGGGCTGGGTCACCGCAACATTGTCTAATATAATATTATTGTATTTTAGTTGGTTTGTGCTCCCTTTTAAAATGCTTTAATGGATACCATTGCACAATACAGCCTTCTGAGGAAACCCCTTAGTTTATTCCTTACTATTCTCTATTCCAAAACATCTAGCTCTTATTGTAGCAAGCATACAATGTGACATTAGTACAAATTAATAAAGGCCTATATTTTTATTTGTTGTCCAAAAAATTCGCTTTCCTCCTGGTTGTAAGGGATTTTTTTTCTTTTAAAAATCATAGAATCATAGAGTAGAATCACAGAATAGAACTATAGAATGTGTTGGGTTGGAAGGGACCTTAAAGATTATCTAGTTCCAACTTCCCTGCCATGGGCAGGGGCATCTCTCACTAGATCAGGTGTGGTCTAAAACAGTGTGTGACTTTTGTTTTTAAAAGGCTTTTTTTCCTGCCCCACAATGACAGATCTGTGGAACTGTGCAATTTTGAAGGGTGGAACATCTCTCAAAGTGGGACTGAGCATTATTTTCATTATATCTATTAGGTGTAATGTCACTGTCATTTTGTATCAATGGAATGATTTTTCATATGTGAAAAAGAGATTAATACAGTTTTGGTATATGTCTGAAAGTACGGTCAGCCCTCATTTATTTTCTAGAATGCAGTCTGAGTTTTGAAAGACAAAAAAATAAGGCACTATAATGACTTGTATATATTATATCTATAATGAACAACTACATACACCAGTGTTATATTGAATACATGATAAACTCTGCAGATTTATCATGTTGACTCTTGTCTTTTTGCTAGAAATAGTAATCTTAAAATCTTGAATGCATTTTAAATTTCATTATCCTTGAGAGACAGAAAAATCCTAATGCCTATATTTTACAAGAGAGGCTAAGTCTAAATATCTAAATATATCTAAATATAGTCAGAATAAGATGCAAAGAAAGGCATGTGGAGATTTTTCAGAAGCATTTTAATTCAATATGTTTAACATTAGCAATAAGAAGGTAAAGGTGAGTGGCATTCACCTACCTAATTTTAACAGTAAAATGTAGACTTTTAATTCTGAACTAGTCATTTATATAGTCAAACCAGAAAAATAGGCATCTGCAGATGGTAATTCATTTGAGCTACCTTTCATTTACATTTTTGAAAAATTGTCTTTTTGTGACACTTCTTTATCAATGAAAGTGGCCCTCAAGATTAGATGAGATTTAGAGATAGTGGACACCTAAGTATCACTTTGGATGTTCTTCTAAATAATAACTTATCTTTCTTTTCAAACAATGACAGCAAGAGAATTTTACAGACAATTAATCCCAGATAACTGTTTTAAAAAGAGTTTCTGTCACACTTTGGTCTCCTGTAGCAGCGTGCTTGGCAGAAGCTGCTGCTTTTGAGCTTCAGGATTGGTGGGAAGAATGCCAAGGCAAAGCCCTTGGCCGTCTTCCTCCAATATTTGATCCTTCTGCCTGAGCTGTGGTAAAATCCCATATTGCCCTTGTGTTACCTGTGTCCATATCTCAGATGCCATATATGGCTATGTCCTGGAAAGCTCTTCTCCACTGGTCACTTTGAACTATGCCGTTCCCCATTGGGTGTTCCCTGATCCCATCTCCC
>VZRZ01008817.1:0-64736 GCA_013398175.1 Climacteris rufus | reverse complement strand
GAGGAGCCAGCAGAAACAGGTTATCTGCGGTAGCTAGAACTCTGTCCTTTGGGAGAGTTATACAACTCACCCCGGCAGGAATCACGCACGCATAAAGGCACTGTCGCTACCTTGAGCACATTCTGGGCCTTAGAGCTTTTAGTCTCCATGTAGTAAGGCTGGATAATTAGCTTAAACTAAATACTAATTTTTTAATAGCTAAAATTAGAGTATATTTGTTCTATCTAAAGGTACTTATATATAACATGTTTTCAGGGTTGGGGTTTAATTATCCTGATATGAAACAGCAAAACTCACACTTCTTCACTGTCAAAAGCTCTGTAATAAGATGTGTTCCTTTGAAATTCTTTTCTACTAATAATAAACATCACATGGGCTCCACCTTTTCTACCTGACGAGGTTCTACTCTATTGCTTGCTGAAAAACTGCTGAAGAAAACCAGGATTCTTCCAACCAATATGCTTGAAATGACGTTCTTAGGTTCACAATGAAGTTTTAAAATACATTGTTCAATTAGAAAAGAAAATTAAAAAAAAAAAAAGAAGCCATCTCTCAGGGATGTCAGTGAGAATCTCTGGTCTTTCTCTGAAGATAAAACTATTTGTTTTGTTCATAAATAATGTATGGCCTCTGCAGTGAAAACTGAAAAAGTTACCTGTTCCTTCAGGAACACAGGGCAATAGTCACTGTGATTTAATATGTTACATCATTTTTTCAACCTTGGCAACAGAAATGTTTCTCCTTATTTGTAGGCAAAAGCACTGAATATGTGCATATAATTTGGTTTTTAGAACAGTGCCTCTAAAATGTACTATATCTCCTGAAATGGCAGAATTTAGAGTTTTACACTTGACTCTTGAGGATGTGGCACCAAAACATGCACAAGCTTGAAGAATAGACATAACTAGATTTTCAGTACTACACTTTTTTCCTCCTCAGATCTTTTCAAAGACTCATATTAAAAGACTTGTATTCAGGAATCCTATGGAGAATGTTGTTAAATTTGTTTCCTGCTTTTCACCTGTCAAGGAAACATTACTATTGGACCCTTTCTCAAACTGCTAAATTTTATATTTGTATATGAGCTCTTTAAAACAAAGACAAAACTAATTTTGCTATTTATACATTACTTTTTTTTTCTTCTGTGAATTTGTTTACATTCTTTTCGTGTAATATCTATTGTCCCTCATATAAATTTTATTTTATGTTTGCTCTAAACCCATCAGTGTTATTTTCATGTGAAATTGAATAGGTTTTATATGATGAGAAGTAAATAATCATGTCTATTCACCTCTATATGCCATTCATTTTAAAGTCTGTTACAGAATCTCAGTTTTGTTTTTTCAAGGTTATAGAGTCCCAGTCTATTTACTCATCCATCACACCAAAGCTATTCCATTATTTTGATCATTCTTGTTGCCCTTCTCTGTCTTTCTGATTCTACTGTAATTTTTAGGTAGAAGGTCCAGATTCCAAAACCAAGCAAGAAAGAGGCAGACAACAGATTCATACAAAAAAAAAAAAATTCTTTATCCTTCCAAGTCAATAACAACATTTAGTTTGTTTTTTGACTATTATGGAATAGTAACACAATGTTTTGATAGATTTTATGCAAATATGCCACTATTAACTATAAATCAAACAAAACCCACTATGTTGTTTTCTTTACAGACTGCCAGCTGAGTGGAATGGGTTAAACTCAATCACAGGGCACATATATATGTACGCATATGTGTGCATACAGATATGTGCATGTGCGTGTGTGTGTGTATATATGTATATATATACATATATATACACACACATATATATATACGTATATATATGTGTGTGTGTGTGTGTATTTTTGGTATAGTTATCCCAGACTACTTTTATAGCTAATTAACAAAGCAGACATTCATGAGACGTGATTGATCTCACCTACTTAGTTGTAGATTTCATGATAACAAGAATCCTGCCCAGGCTATATCAATTTCTCGCTAGGTAAGAGAGTGTGTCTGAACATTGTGACTCGACAGTCAGTTCTGGAATAGAAATCTCTTGCAGTTCAACACATCTGAGCACAAGTCTCACTACAAAGTTCAGCACCAGAAATGTACTTTTGATTTTTGCTTTGGTGTTTTTTCTTCCAGAGTTTCTAGTCTGCTTTTTTGGACCTCAAACTCACACTTTAATAAATTTCTGCAATGCTAGACTAAAATGTTGATTTCTGTAATTAATAATCCTTCATAATTTCATATTATTTTTGTTGCAGAAGTAAAATATATGTTTGCTTATTTATCCATAATTTCTGAGAAAAAGCAGAAAAGTGGCAGAATATTAGCAGTCATTCAAGAAAAAATATTTAAAATTTCCTTCGTCAGTTATAACAAAATATGGCCACATAAAGTAGGAAAAGCATTTTTAAAATAGTTTCACAGGCTAAAAAAAATGTTAAGAAAATTTTGCAAATTATAAGGCTCACTTTCTTTCAATGACAAGGATTACAACTTGTACTCTTGACGAAAATCAATTCTGTCTGTTCCTAAATATGATACAGCTTACAGTTTACAATGGTCATTAGAAATAGGACACAGGAAAGTGTTAACCTTGTACCTAAAATTCTGTTCAGGTAGAATCGTATGAAGGAGAGAAAATGGGCTATGTCAAATATTTTAATTAAAACATATTGGGGAACCTATCTCTGGAACATAAACAGATTGGACAACTTTGATTAAGGATTTTCTTTGTGAAAATGCCAGCTTTCAGTTTCCTTTACTCTTCATGTGTGCTGTATTTGGAGGTCAAACAAGAGAATTTAGCACTTGAGTGAAATCATGACAGTTGCATCTGGAAGGATGTGACAAAATGCAGTGACATTTACAAACCCTTTGATTGCCAAGGATGATTAGATGCTCTGGTCAGTCAGAGGAGTGTGTATTGTTTCTTCGTAGCAACTGTAAAAGAGTCAATTATCAGATCCTATGTGCTTAGTAGAAAATGGCACAATAAATGTGAAATATCTAGTCTAGAAATATTAGAAACAAAATCCAGGGCACTAACTCACTTGGCCTGCTTTTTCAGTATTTAGAACCATAAGAAGAGCCTGGAATATTAAGGTGATTATGCTATAAAGTAAGTATTCATTTCCTATACGTTTGGTTAATCAAATGTCTCACTTCTCATGGAGTGATCATAAAACTTTGTTTGAAGTTTAGCTATTTGTATAAGATTTATCTGTCCACAACTTAGCCGCTTAAGGTAGCAGCTCAAGACATCCTGAGTGCTGCCTTCCACATTTACTGATCCCCACTTACCTGTTCTGGTCTCTAGTCAAACATGACTTATTGAACAGGTAGTAGATAAACAGCAATCTGACACAAACTTTCTCTGAATCATGGTCATGTTCCCAGTGCATATTCTCAAAATAGTTTGCTTAATTGTGGGAAAGTTATTTTTAAAAGTATTTATGCCTTTGAAAAAATGTCATACCTATCTGTACCAGCAGGTTGAAATTTTCTGCTTGCTCGTCTAAAAGGAATACATTATCTCATGGCTGACCTGAGAATTTCAATGTGTATGATGCTCATCTCAAACTGCAAAATAGAGAAGACATATTCCTCCTACCTCACCTTCTCAAATGTGAAATTAATTTATCTAACACATGACAGCAGAAATAGTATTTGCATTAAAATGTATGTGTATATTACTTCAAATGTTACAATAATACACTTTCTTGTATGTATTTGTCCCTCTGATGAAAGAATTGCAAGTGCCAATCGTATTCCTAAATCCATAGTAGAACCTGGTACCTAAGACAGAAGGAACTCAGAACAAATATTTTATAGCTTTTCTTAGAATTAGAAATGTTTTCTTTTTTCAAAAGATTACAAGCTGCTTTCATGTTGCAGGAGTAGGTGGTACCATCTGCCTCCTATATAAAGTTACCATTGTTTTGTACTCATGGACATTTTACAGCAGCATCTCTGCAATTAGATGGTGATTAGTGAGTTGTCCAGTTTTAAAAGAACGAGGTTTGCAGAAAGCAATGCACCAATTATACCTCTGTCCAGATGTTTTGTGCAGATGGTATACTGTTTGCAAGAAGGTATAAATAAAAAGATCTTGGTCAGAAGATATGTGTATGGATTACATGAAAAAGTGTGTTAGTCTCCTCTATCTTTTCTCCTCTGTCTTTCCTTATGTAGTTCTGAGAACTGTTCTGTACTTTTCTTTCTGATATTACTTGAGTTCTTACAGAGTTTATTAGAATGAGGATGATCAGAATTCTCAAGGACCTGAGACTAGCTTTATAAAATTTAACATTATGTATGAATGATGTCCTTGACTGTGATGAAGAGATTCTGGTTTTATGAACATTAGATAATATTAAAATCAAAAATGAAAAAAATGTAGCCAAGAATCTGAAGAATAAAAAAACTGTCAAAATAATATGACTCATCCTTCTGAGATCTGGGTTTCTGTGTTTATTCTGTATCATCTGTTTTTATGTTGGTATGACCACAGATTGGCCCTAAGAGATCTACTCCACACATATTAATTCATTAGTTAGAACACATATATTTTAACTAAGTATTGAATGCTAATGTAATGCCATGAGTGTTCTGTTGACCTATTCAATATAGATTTATATTTCTTTTGAAATACTCCAGCAGTGATCACACCTCGTATGGATGACACATTCACTATAAAATGTACTGTTATTACTGCTATTATTTCTGCTATTATTTATAGCTATGGAACACAGATAAATTAAGTTGTGCCCACAATGGAGAAGTAAGATTCTGCAGTGTAACTAAACCCCATTCCATGTAACTGGAGGTCTTATTGGTGCTGTCACAATTTAGAAATTGTCTGGTGACCAGAGAAGGAAATGAAATATCTCTGAAAATCAGGACAACAAGTCTGATTGGTTGACTGATTAATTAAACAATTAGGATTAAAGGAAAGAATGATTTTTGATAAAAGACACTGAGGTACAAATATTATTTACTTTTCTATCACTTAGAAGAAATATTTGTGTCACTCTGTCATGACCTGGTATCATATAAGTGCATTACCTGTCAAAAGTTGCTCCAGAGCACAGCATGTATCTGAGTTTTCCTGTCTACAGCAGTAGTTGTTCCACTCTTGAATTGGCACAGAGAATGACTCCTCAAGCCCATAATGGAATTACCAGAAGGATGGAACAACTGTCCTAAGAACACAGGTTAGAAGAGTTATGGTTGTTCAGTCTGGAGAAGAGAAAGCTCCGGGGAGACCTCACTGTGTCTTCTCAGTACTTAAAAGGGGCTTATTAAAAGGAAGGAGAGCAACTTTTTAATTTCAGTTAACAACAGGACAAGGGGGAACCATTTTAAAATAAAAGATGGGAGATCTAGATTAGTTGTTAGGAAGAAATTCTTTACTCAGTGGGTGGTGAGGCACTGGATCAGATTGCCCAGAGAAGTTATGGATGCCACATCCTTGGAAATGTCCAAAGCCGGGATGGAGCTTTGAGATACCTCATCTAGTGAGTGGCAGCCTTGCCATGGTGGAGGGCTTAGAGCTAGATGAATCTTAAAGGTCCCTTCCAACCCAAACCACTCTATGATTCTAGGATTCAGTGATTCCATTATTTTATGAGTCTATGGAGGGTTATAGCAAATTATCCATAGTCTCAAATCTTCATTAGGTTTTCCTAGAAAACTAGAAGAGATTTTTTCACACTTTGTCCAAGGCATAATGCTGATAACTTCTTCCTCCTCAGCCTAGGTATCGTTTGAGTTTAGACCTATTCTTAAAGTTTACGTCAGTGGTTTATTTTGTCTGTTTTGTTTGGTGTGTTTTTAAGGATTCAAACTCTTCCAGTTTTCAGTTCCTTTTTTTTTGTTATGTGTAAAACTGATTTTACCTGCTCAGTAAAAAATTGTGCTCCTTTAGTGGCCTCTGATTGATGACTGCAATCTGATACCATCCTATGTCTGCTTTCTCAGACATTGTCTTTTATTTTGGAAGAAAAAATAGTTCAAATAGAATTACTACTTGTTACTGCTCTAAAGTTAAATTAATTTTAAGTAACAATGATAGCTAAAAACTCCCTAAATTAAATTAACCCCAGGACTAGCCAGAAAAGTCTGGAAACTTGCACTATCAAGTCAATTAAAAGTCTTTCAGGAGTTATTGAAAAAAACTATATTTTTTGGACAATCACAGGTAAGGATTCATTACTGTATAATATATATTTTTATTTTGTTATTTTAGATTCCTTACCTCGAACAAAAGTTCACTATTAATACAAAGTCTGGGTCATTTTATTGACATTAGGTAAAAGGAATCTTAGGTGTTATAAATATTTTGGTCAAAAATTAAAGGTAAATCAGACTGATTGATTACCTATACAGAGAAAATAATTACATTTGCTTTATATTCCTATTAATATACACAGATTGCATGTGTTATCATGCAATAAATACAAGAATCATGAAAAAAATACAAGAATCAACTTATAACATGCCTCTATGTCAGAGTTGTTCCGCAAGGGTTAAAAGTTATTGCATGCTACAGATATGAAGTGTAATAGATGATTATAAAATTTGGTCATTACTTACTTAGTTACATGCTTTACACTCCATCTTTCTTGACAGAACAACTTATTAAGATAAATGCTAGTGGTACACTGAAATACACATTATTAGTAAACACAAATTTAATAATAAACATTTTTTTCTTTATGTTTTTACTCAATGACATTTAAAAGATACCTCTAACTTCTGTTATTTGAGTAATTAAATTATTTTTAATTTGATTCCAGTTGTCCATTGTCAAGAAAATTGTAGCTCCTTACATGAGTTTGAAAATGTTATTTACAAAAAAAAAAACATTATTTTATACTCATCTGGATAGGTGTAAAAACAAAGACATGTTATAGATCAAAAAATTCTTTCTTTTTCACATGTATTATGTACTTTTCAGTTAGTCTTCCTAGAAGTTCTTTTCCAGTTTTATAATCCTCAACCTGTTATCACTGTTTTAGAAATAATAATTGTGATTTATCATTAGTCAAGCAGGAGTTATCCAGTAGTTAATTTTTTTGCTCCTTGCTATTGGAAAATAATCCATGGTAGCTAAAATAATACTTTCAAAGGTAACATGATTAGTCAAATACAAATATATTTTGCAATTTAAATAATTTTGTGAAATTATCAGTAGCAGTATTAAAGGTTGTACCTTTGAATAGGTGTTAAATTGATGAAATTTCTGTTACTCTGCTATATTTATACTCAACTGATCTGTACTGTGTACCATGACAACTTGATAGATTTATACTATCAAGTATAAGGGTTTAGTATTTCAATAGAAGAGTTTTGCTTCTAATTGTTGAAAAGCATATATTTCTAAAAGTCAGACAAGAGAATCTTAATTTAGGAGACTGGTCATAATTACAAGAAATTGGATCCAAATTCTTATAACATTAAAAGAAAATGTGATGCAACTTTTCTTTTGGAAAGACGAAAGAAGAAAAGAAAGTCCTACAGCAACTGAATATAACTGAAACTGAAAGCAATGTACATTTCAGTCTTTCTACATTTTTTCACTTGGATCTTTTATTTTGTAATGTCTGCAAAATTAATAATTGCAGAGGTTCAAAGCTATTTCATTACAACTTATGCACAAAGAGTGAGATAATCTGTCATAATTTTACCAATTTCTTTGAAAGAGATCTCTCTCAAGAGACATTATCTGCACCAATATAAAGGAAAAAAAAATTACTACAGTGGTAAGAGAAGCATTTTTTTTCTGCTTTTTTTTATATCACAGGATGAGAGAACCACAGAAGGGATGATTTTGCCCTAACTGATCCCTCCAATCAAGATGGACCTTCATCCACATTCTTATTTCCCTGGTTCTCAAATTCCAGGCCATCATAGCTATTGTATAAAGGCACCTGGGGAGGTGATGTAGCTCGGGGGGGGTTTCAACATCCACCCTGAGCAGAAACCCATTTCCACTTCTCTCCAGGTCTGAGGTCCCCTCCTTCTGCCTGGTGGTGAGCAGGAGGGTAAAAATTGTTTCTTGGTCCTTTTGTCTAGGGCACAGTAGAGTGTGGCTCCAAAAGGATAAGAAGGAAGGCAGATGAGGCAGTAAAACAGGAAGTTTCAAGTATTTTGCATTAAGATTGATAACTCAGTGATGCATATCAGAAATAGAACTCTCTGAACAGTTAATACATAATTTGCAGGCTTGGTTGAGTTTTATTTTGTTTTAATTGATACATTCTGAAAAGAATATAGGCATTAAGACAAATGACATTCTCTTGTCACCGCTTGAGAAAATAATTGTTCCAGTGAGAATTTTGAACCTCCTTAACATTTTGAACTTATCCACTTAATTAGATCTTCTTTCTAATGCCTTGGAATAATGTCTTCATATCAATCCTTATGGTCAGCTTGGACAAACCAGGTGCTGTTACTGTCTGAGACATAAAGGCCCACATCATATATATAGCCAGAATTGCTTATCTTAAGTTTGTATTCAGACAGTTTAAACACCACCTGCTCACTGCTGTAGACGATGCATAGTTTATTTCCCTTTCAATCGTGATCCCTCATACTTCTGAGGAATGATGGCCATTAATATAAATAAAGTCAGAGAAAAGATTAGCACAGAAAATTTCCATGCATGTGCCAGAAACCATTGGCAAAGCCCTGTGATTTAAAATACCTCCTTGACAGGTTAGATTATAATTAAATCACAGACATATGGGAGGCAAATAACTGAATGTCATTTAAAAGAGACGTTTTAGAAGCAAAGAAACAGGGAACTTCTTTCTTAATGAAATGTCATTTTTCTTCTTTCTCCCCTTTCTTCTTTCTTTGCTTTTGTAACTGATCCAGCAGTGTAACCAGTAATTTATTTGGGTTTTGGTTTTTTTTTCTGGTGTGAAAAATAAAGAGATTCTGACTGTTTAAAAATGGATTTGTATTCTCTTTGTAATCCAGAATTATAATAAATTATATTTTCTGGGAATATAGTCAGGAAATCCAAGAAATTAGAACCTGCTTACCAGACAGGAATACCAGGCAGAAATGCACTGGCTAACTCTGAGTCCTGTTAGTCAACAGTTTAAATAGCTAATTAAGCTAGACTGCAGCTTAAAATGTTCAACTCTTCTTTCTCACAAATATTTAACAATTAAAACTCAGTCCCTGATCTTGCCAAACACATAGAAAATTACTAGTATATTTAAGTTGTATATGTACTTCAAATACATAATTCTTGTAATTTCCTTCAAAAGTATTTGACATAGTGAATTTTTGAACTCTAATGTCTTACCAATGTGTTTTCTTAAATGTCCCACATCTGTAGTTCTATCTGGTAATTTATATTAAAAACTTAATGCAATGATAACAGGACAAACAAGAAGGGTCAGTTAAAACTTAAAATATGGGGGAAAATTTAATTTTATCTTAAAATTAAGGTTAGGGATAAGATTAGGGTCAAAGAATGACAAAGTCTACAGCTACAAGAGACAATGTAACTGCAAAAGAAATGCCAAGGAGAGCATGGCACTACACCAACGTTGCTCCCTCCAACACCTATGTTGTTGGGAAGTTCACCCTCAGCCCCAACCTACCATATTGGTATAATAACTTCAAAGGAAGTTAAAGAAGGTAGAGAAAACAAATGGAAACCTATAACCAGAAAAAGGTATTGCAAGAAAAGTAGAAAATTTTAAAAAGCAGATTTTGTTACACATGCCTGACCTGATTACTGCTTCAAGAATGTCGAATTGCTTCCACAAATTCAGAACAGTTTCTGAAGACTCTCTTTATGATTTTTTAATTTTAGAATCTGCAATATTTAATGGCAAAAAAAAAGGACTGCTTGAAAATTATTAGAGAAAAAAAGAGAAACTGATATTGTAGATTATCAAAGCAGATTATATAATAACAGTCTGTTTAAGAGGCCTCTGGAAATAAAAGGAAACCTTGACCAGATGAGAGTAACCAGTGCAATGGTGCTGACAAATTTAATTTTGCTGGCCTTAAAATGTGGGCTACAAGGCAGTGCTCTTCATTGGTAGGAGGAAAATTTAGTTTGTGCCAATGACAAAATGGGAGGCAAGCAAAATATGTCAGGACCTTCTCAGAGGAAAGGAAAGCCTCAAGAACAGATGTAGTTGTGGATTCACACAAACAGGCAGAGAAATAAAAGCTTTGTGAAGAGCATGAGGACAATAGAATGAGATGAACTGTTTAGGGAAAGACAGAAAAGTGCAACTTTATTAGTGGTAAATAATTTGGAGATTAGAATAAATATTAAGACTGGGCATGACCCAGGAAAAGAAGTTTTGTTGAGGTTAGGAAGGTAGTTTTGAGGCTGCATCTTCCTTTACTACCACTGTAGTTTAAAAGATGATATATTGATTTTTAGATCAATTTTATTTTAAATGTCATACTTAAAATAAGCTTAGAAAGTTCTTCTCATGTCCATTCATTGATATGAGTGAAGGTAAGAACCAAATCTTCTATGCTTTATGTGGGAGGTGAACTTGATGGATTAGGGAGTGTTTAGCTGAAACAAATCCCTTACCATGATTTAGCTTTTCAATAACTACTGCAGACTTTTACTCCTATGTTAAAAAATGGATGAATAACCTTGAAGTGAGAGTAGAGCGAAAGCAGACACACTGGCAGTTACCACAGAGCACCTGACAAGTTTAAACCCATTCTCTGTCTCAGTACAACACACTAGCACATATATCCATACTGCTTTTTTATTTTCACTAGTCCAACGCTCACCATTCTTTCAAGGTGTCCTTCAGCCTGTGGCCAAACTTATCTGATAAAACCATAGCTATGTAATTGAATTTATATGAAAGAAAATTAATTTCTACTTTGTAATATTTGTCTCTCTTATTGTCTGAAATAGTTGTTTTTTAAAACTCATTGTATCAGATTATTCTAATCCTATTTTGATTGTATTAAAACTAGTAGTTTCCCTTGTATTCTCCTGTGTTTGGCATTTACTTTCTGTGTACTACCCATATAATTTCTCTCATTGCTCATGTCCAGGTACATCATCCAACAATCTGATATTGACCCAAAAATTGCTGAGGTAACACACATTGCAGCATATATTCTTTCTGGGGTTTTTTCTTTTTTTTTTCCTATTGAATCTTGTACTAAAAAACGTCAAAATTAGAGCATGACAAATAGAAAAAGATGTTATATCAAACTAAACATGAATAACTAAAAATAAGCAAACTATTGATCTATTTTTTGGTGCAGCTCTTTTACTGGTAGGAATAAACCATAAACCTTTCTATTTGGCATTCTGTTTCTAATAATATTAAGGCTGGACTTAAATCAGACAGCAAAAATCAGGGGAAGAATACTTTTTTGGCTTTTGTATGCTTAGAGGTTGGCTCCCTTGTTTCCCTACTGACAAGAGCTGGTAAATGGGACTCAGACCTTTATTATCAGGCATCTACTTGATTTAGTGGGTTTTTTTGGTCACTAGATTGACCTCAGCAAATTGACTGTTCCTTTGGGGGTCTGTCACACTGCTACTTCAATCAAATATTTGCTCTAAAGGGAGCATATGCAGTGAAAAAACAAAGGACAAAGGAACTGATTATATCTGAGAAAAAGTTTTCATGAAACTTTATTAAATCATTAAAAGGTGATTATTTTGAGTATGTAAATAAATAATGAATCCATACTGGAAGGTGTTGAAACTTGAACTGTGATAGGGGTAGACTGTTTTCCATTTTTTCCAGACCAAATGAATATTTCTAGGAAAAAGTATTTCTGAAGAGCCCTCCATATTTTTTTTCTTTATTGTAAACAAGAAATGTATACATAAGTTGCAAATAGATGAATTTAGTTCTGACGTATTATTAACATTTAATACATAGGTGGAATATTCATTAATGTATAATGAAACTGCCCAAGTATTAATATTTATGGGTTATTCATGTATCCAGAGATAAAGATGATTACAGGTCAGAAGTTATCATTTGACCCAATGGTTATCCAGCTTGACATTGTGATTAATGGGATTTACACAAAGGGGTGGTTCATTGCTGCTTCTGATAAATCCTATTATGTTCACTTGTCACTAGCCAAGTATTGAAATAAATAGGTGATGATATACAATTCAGATAAGGAATCTGTGATCAAGTAACTTAGCTGAAGAAGGAAAAGCAAATATTTCGAGTGCATATACCCTGCTTCTCAATTATCAGAAGATTTATATAGTCTGCATATATATTATAGCTAAATAAAATTACAATAGTTATAAAGGATAACAGAAAAAAAAAAGATTTTAAAGATTTTTAAAAGGCATTCCTTTAGTTTTCTGTGTTTTAAGGTAAGCATATGGGCTACTGAATAGGAAGATCTCAATGTCATTCATACACATAAAGGTCTTGCTAAGGACTTTCTATGATTCCTTTCAGAGTATAATTTTTATTTTGTGTTGATTGCTATCCAGAGCTGAGAAGATATGACCTATCCATAAATAGTTATTTGTCTTTGCAGCCCACTAATATATAGGATTTAGCAACTTTTAATGAATCATATAAATGAGATGGACTAAGATACAGAAAGAAACAACAGAAATCAAAGACAAATTTTGTTTGTGAGAACAGTCAGATTAGTTAGTAAAAAAAATTAATTAAAAGTTTGTTCTTAATACACTTATCAAACTAGAGGCTGATGCTCTATCCTTATAAAGGTTAGGAGGTGGTAATACCTCTTGAAATAGGGTTTATTCTTATTCCTTCAAAACTATTTCCTCTCTGACATATAGAGTATTCTCATTTTCTCTTCTTCCTTGTGATAGTCATAGGGCATTTTATACAGAAAATATTTAGCACTAGCCAATCCTTGTGTTCTCCAAAAAACTTCACAATGTTCTATGCAAGTATCTCAAGGCCTGATTCAAGACACATGTGACGAGTAGGAGCATGTTGCTTTTCCTAATAGTCTTAAGTTTAGTCTGTCTAAATAATCTGACTTTACTAGAAGGTAACATCTAAACACATATTGGAAAGAAATGTCGTTACTTACATGAGTCAAAAGTAAATTTGGGTCAACAGGGCTTATTAGAGATGCTGATAGATTAATGTGTTATCCCTGTTTGGTAAGCCTGGCTTATATCATTAAATACTAGGATTTCTGTAAAGCGTTTTCTATACAAGGAGGTTATTACTCAGACCAAAGTAGACTGTATTTTTTACATATTTTCCTTTTCTGTTGTGTGCTGATAAGCCATGGCTGAAAATTACTGCAGGAAAGAAAAGTCTGCATAGGATAGTCAAATATGGGATCAATTTCACATCACTATTAAGGTTTTGTGAAAAGGAAAACCAAATGTTTCTAGAAACACATTTTCAGTAGAGATATCATTAATATCATTGCAGAAGATCCTGACAGTATAGAATACTTCATGTAGTTCTGAATTTGCATTTTCACATTATTAACTACATATTAACACATTCCACTGTTGGCAAAAGCTACAGGTGGGAAGTCAGTTTGGACTTAGCTACAAAAATCACATTTGGCAGGGATAGTACTGGCACTAAAAGAGCAAACAGCAGCCACAGGGCTGCTTCACTTGTTGCATGTGGAAGCAACATTAAGTTCTCACATAAACTTCACAGAAATCTGAAGAACATGAGGATGCATCCTGATAGAAGCAAAAGGAGTGTCCCAGCTTCCACAAAATAGAAAGGGGAAAATATTCCTTGAGGAAAAAAAAAAAAAAAAAGAAAAAGAAGAAATAATGGAAAATGGAAAATGCTATTAGTCTGTGATCACAGAATCACTGAATGATAAAATGCCTTGGGTTGGAAGGCACGGTATAGGTCATGTAGTTCCAACTCCCCTGCTGTGGGCAAGGACACCTTTCCCTATACCAGGGACTCAAAGCCCCACCCAACCTGGCCTTGAACACTCCCAGAGATGGGGTACCCACAAGGGCCAGCTGTGTCCTGGGGGGCATCAGGCACAGTATCACCACCTGGGCAAGGGTGCGGATTATCCCGCTCTGTTCTGCACTGGGACAGCCTCACCTCGAGTCCTGGGGGCAGTTTTGGCCACCACAATATAAAAAATAAATTCAGTCATTAGAGAGTGTCCAGGGTGGGGCTTGGTGAAGGTTGGTGAAGGGCCTTGAGGGGAAGTCATATGAGGAGCAGCTAAGGTCATTTTGTCTGTTTAGCCTGGAGAAGAGGAGCCTGAGCGGAGACCTCATTGCGGTTACAACTTCCTGTGAGGGGAAGAGGAGGGGCAGACACTGATCTCTTCGCTGTGCTGACCAGGGACAGGACTCAAGGAAACAGCATGAAGCTGAGTAAGAGGAGGTTTAGGTTGCATATCAGAAAAGGGTTTTTCACCCAGAGGGTGGTTGGGCACTGGAACAGGCTCCCCAGGGAAGTGGTCACAGCCCCAAGCCTGTCTGAGTTCAAAAGGCTTTTGGACAACTCTCTCAGGCACATGGTGTGACTCTTGGGGTGTCCTGTGCAGGACTAAGAGTTGAACTCAATGATCTTTGTGGGCCCCTTCAAACTCAGGACATTCTATGATTCTATGATTCTCTGGGCAGTCTGTTCCAGTGCCTTTACACCCTCACATCAAAGAATTTCTTCTTAATATCTAATCTGGGAATTTTACTAAGTTTTGATTTTTTACTCTTCTATAAGGTTTTCGTCTCTACTTCATATGCTGTTATTACATGAGTTATGCAAAAGAATTTTTTTCGTGTGATGTCTTGACAAAAATGAGTTTGTTCAACGGTAGTAGCAACACAGTGCTGGCAGTCAGTAATTTCATGAGAGACTTTTATTGCTACCAGAGGAAAGAGAAGTGGATAATCAGTACCCTAAGGGAAATATATGAACGCTATAATTTAATTCCTAAGTGACCTAGCAATTAATAACCAATAATGATGAGGGCCAAAGAGCAAAAGAATAAGATATGCTGTAAATTATTTCATGAATAGGCTGTGTGAGAAAGGGCACAATTCGCAGGCATCTTACAGGCCAACAGAGAATTCTTTAATACTTCTACGTCTGGATGTGAATTCTGCCGTATGAAAAATAATATCATCTTCATCCTTTAATGATGATAAAATGATTACATATATAATGTTAAATAATTTTTCATAGCTGAAGTACGCAAAGCTCAGTAGTTCAAGCAAAGTAGGGTTCACTAACATCTACATTTGCAGAAAGTATGGTATGCCTTAGGGATAGTACTATGAAAGAATATATATAATCATGCAATTTAATGCATGGTAATGGAAAAAGACAAGAAATAATCTCTTTGTAAATGCAAGTGCAGAATAATATAGTGTAACAGGTTAATTTGAGCTAATATTGGGAAAACTGATGTTCATACTACCCTATGCTTTATTGTTATTCTTGGATTTTTTTCTATTACTTTTTAAGCTAAATCTTAAATATGTAATCATAAGATGTAAGATGGCCTCATTACTGGGCTCATCCTGACACTCAACTACTGAGATAAAACGAAGTATCAACAGAGTCAAGCTTTATCCACTGGAAAAGAGACAAAACAATTATATAAAAATATTTGAAAAAGCCATAGCCACAAACATCTACACAGAATCATTTAGGTTGGAAAATACCTTTAATATCATTTAGTCCAGTTATAAACCTAGCAGTGTCACAGGGTGAAGACTGTCTAAAACATATAAAAATATTTACTTTTGATAGTGCAAAACCTGCTATTTTCCCATAAGAATATATAACAAATGTAATTAAATAAATTATATAGAAATACTGGAGTATAAAATAAACCTCAACTTTACCATGTCAAAAGAAAGCAATTGATCTTAAAAATATGAATCATTTCAGTAATGGTGATATGAACCAAACAAATACACTAAACCTTCTGAAACGTTTTCCACATACTTGAAATCAAGGGGTTTTTGAAATTGTGATTGTATAGAACTAAGAAATTTAATTGAGAAAAATATGTCTTTATGCAAACATTTAGCATAAATCCCAAGCAACATAAATATCAAAAAACAGAGTTCACCCATAGTAAAGAAATCTTTCTTTACTGGGCACCGTTGTTAGATAGTGGAGCTCAATTTCTCTGTACAGATAAATTGATTAAAAAAACTATGGCATAACTTTGGTTTGTATCACTTCCTACTCTTCAGAACAATTCCTTGGCATGGATTGAAATTCAGTATAGGGCAAAGAGTTCCAATACACAGTCTGGAAGTAACTCTTGTAGTCTACTAGCAAAGAGCTGAAGATGCACGCTTACTTGGCTTGCTAGTATAGATTCAGACAATAAGTTTATTCTCAGAACTTATATAAAAGTGAAGATCATATTTTCCATTTTTTCTCTAAAGAATTATTTCATTGAAAAGACTTATTTTTTGCTTGAAAATGTTTGTGAAGGGAAGGGTGTCCGACTTGCTTCCTCTATGTCAATTAAAGAAGCAGTTTTAAGAACACTAGCAAGGTTTTTACTTCAAGTGTCTTGCTATTATGATGACCAAATGTTTCTGTGGCTTTTTAGAACTTTGGTCTGAATAGGTCCAACGATTTTCATGTAAATTGTGTGCTTTTTTTTCCTAACTCCTGTTGCAGTGCCTCTGGGGGTAGCTGACGGCCAGGCCCGGCCCCGCTGTGCTGGAGCTGCAGGGGCTGGGCCCTCCCCTCTCCACACCAATGCAGCTGGGTGTGGCACGGGAGAGAATTGGAAGAGTAAAAGCTGGAAAACTCATGGGTTGACATACAGGCAGTTTAATAGGGAAAGAAAAAGCAGTGCACACAAGCAAAGCAAAACAAGGAATAAATTCACTGCTTCCCAAAGGCAGGCAGATGTTCAACCATCTCCAGGAGAACAGGGCCCCATCACACATAACAGTGACTTGGGAAGACAAATGCCAACACTCCAAACATCCTCCCCTTCCTCCTTCTTCCCCCCACTTTATATATGGAGCATGACATCATATGGTCTGGAATATCCCTTTGGTCAGCTGGAGTCACCTGTCCCAGCTCTGTCTCCTTCCAATTTCCCATTCAGTCCAAACCCCTCTGCCAAAGTGACAGTGCAGAAAGTAGAAAAGCCCTTGGTTCTGTGTGAGCCCTGCACGGCAATAACAAAAACATCTCTATATTATCAATGCTGTGCTCAGGATAAATCCAAAACAGAGCCCTATACCAGTCACTGTGAAGAAAATTAACTCTACCCCAGCCAACTATCTCAAGACCAGTACTTGGAACTTTGTCAATGTGGACAATGTTTTGAACATAAGCAAGGCTTGAGTTATATCACAATTAATTTTATTGTTTAGAAAAGTGGTAGCTATTCTCAATTAACATTTTATTTCTGCCCTTCAACTTTAATCAGCTACCTCTAAATTTCTGCAGTGACAAGAATATGGAAGAAAACTAATATACCTGGAATTGCTTAATCTTCTTTTACATTCACAATAATAAAATTAAATTGTTCTTGCTGCTTTTCAGACTCTGGATGTTATAAAGTGTTTTAAAAAGTAATGAATTAAATGTTGGTAGTGCTGTGCCCTGTAGGCAAATAGAACTTCTATTATGTTACAACAATTGTTCACACACAGATGTAGAATTGCAACCTGATTTTATATTGAGAGCGTGAATGGAGAGGACACTGAGGTTATTCTCTACTCAATTTATATAGTTACAAAAGCTCTACAATTTTTTACCTAAGTAGACAAAGACATACAAGGCAGAAAGAACAGCTACAGATTAACAAACTAGCAATGGCTACATTTTGCTGATTTATAACATCAGAACTATTTAGTCTAAGGCTTTTGTTGGCATTGTGGTTTGTCAATATGCAAAAACTGTGTAGTCACAGAGAAAAATATATTCAACAGTATTCACATTTTGTTTGCAGATTACCATAACCAATTTTATCAGAAATATAAAGAAACTATTTTAAGTGAAGTATGTTAATTGTGTTAAATGTTAATTTAGATCTGAATAAATAATTTATTCAGTGCCCCCTTTGGCCAAACTTCTCATGCTAATTCCATCTGATTCTTTCCTGACTATGTCTCAGTTTGATTTTTTTTCTTTCTACTGTGAATTGAAATATTTCTCTTGCTATATCATCTGATTGAGAAGTGATTTACATAAGAAACTAAACATAGTATTTTTTGTTAAACAGGAGATTTAAGTCCTGGTTTAAAGGGAAGGCATTGCAGATGGGGAAAGCAGTGGTTAGTTGAAGGTCTCCCCATCCAGTCTGCTACAGAAAGGCTTTTTAAATTATGTTTATCTACCTGATTCTTCCTTTTTCCTAATGTAATAATTTTGAACTAGTCAGCCAGTCACAGGCTAGCTTTACAGCCTTAGTTTTGCAGTCTTTGCAATACCATTTTACCTCACTCCTGCTCAAAACATGGTCAACTCATGTAGGTTGTTCAGGAGAATTTTCATTTGAGTTTGAAAGTCTGAATGAATGGAGACATCAAAACTTCACTGGTCAGACTGTTTCAGTATTCAATCACCCACACAGTAAAATATTTTTCTTAATTAAGGGTAATGACGGACACTGGAGAAGACAGGAAATAATGGAGTATCTACAGAAAGCCTATTACACAGCAAAATGAGTATAAGGGATAATTAAGAGTTGACATAGAGATGGGGATGCCCAGCAGCCATGGGATGAAAGTGGCAATACCACAGTAAGGTGGTATTTAGTATGAAAATACTAAACAAGAAAAAATTAACCTTTAATCCTTAATACTCCTGACCAACACATAAAAGGAATTTTCTTCCTTAAAACTCAATTGAAATTAAAAAAAATTATGTTTGGGAAATTTTCAAGACATTGTTATGAAAAGGAATAGTTTGGATTTTTTTTCTATTTTATTTATATCCTCTGATTGTATCTGTATAATAGTTTCATTTTCTGATGTGATAGGATGACTTCTGCAGGCTGATCTCTGCACCCCTGTGGACCTCCATGGGCTGCAGGGACTCAGTTCCCTCACTATGGGCTGCACCACGGGCTGCAGGGGAACCTCTGATCCAGCACCTGGAGCACTTCCTGCCCCTTCTTCTGTGCTGACCTTGGGTTTTGCAGGGTTGTTGTTCTCACATATTCTCACTGCTCTCTCTACTTTTCCTTTTGCTCTTTCCTTCTACTTTCCTTCCTTCTTTTTTTCTCCCTAGCTCTGTGATCTCAGAGGTACTGCCACCGTTGATGATGGACCCAGTCCTGGCCAGCAGTGGATCTGTCCTGGAGCTGTCTGGCATTGGCTCTGTCATGAAGGACATGAAGGAAGCTTCAGGCAGCTTCTCAGAGAAAACATCCCTGAAGCCTCCAAAGCCTTGCCATGCAAAGACAAAAATGCATTTTGCGAAAAATGCCTAGCTTTTGCCGAGATCTTATGAGATGAACACAGGAAGTGATGGCAATAGAGGTAATGATGGAAAAGGACAGCCAAAGGCTACAGAATCTGCTCATTAGAGAAGAACATCACATTTCTACAGTTGTGACCTATCACTGGCTTCACATGATACAAATAATTTGCAATTAATAAATTTGGTATTCAATACATTAAGAAAATTATAATTGAAATAATTGCATAATTATAACCTAAATATTAGATAGTTATTCTGAAAAAATGTAGTGGAAAATAAAACACTAAAACATCAGAATAGTTTTTTTGTGTAAGGTCCAGCAGTGATCTGTACCTATATGGTAATGTGATATATGTGCTAATAATTGCTTTGCAGCTTTTGATCACCATGCTGTATTGTTAGCTAGCCATGGGGATTGCACTTGAATTGAGAAAATTGAAACCCCATGCACTGAATGAGTATAACAGACTGCTCTGTGTGTAAATTATATTTATTTGGCTGCAGCCAGCAAGATAAAATGCTTAATCTAAAAAAACTAATAATCACAAAACAGAAATTTGTGACAATAACTCATTTCTGTGTACGTTACAAATTTAAAAATAAACGCTAGAGGAAACTATATATAAAGAATCCCAGAGGCTCTTAAACTATTCAAAATGGATCATAATTTAAAAGCTGAACTATGTAATATTACTTTATTGATGGATTGTGCTCATAAGTTGTGACTGCGCAGATAAATTATATTTTTTTTAAATCAGAAGCAAATAATAGAAATATATTTTAATGGTGCTATCAGAATTCAGTTCTTAAGTTTCATAATTTTGTTTGCTTTTCTCATGAAAAGCTTTCACACCACAATTAAACAGTCATTAGTCATCTTTAATTGACGTAGTGTTTATCCTCCTTTCACTGAAATTAGAAGCAAAACTTTACATGCTTAAGAGTAAAAGTATTGTTTCCATTGGAAACATGCTGCATTTAAAATAAAGTACAGATTTTAGAATGCAAAGATTGTACCTTTTAAAATCATACAATAGAATCATAGAATCATAGAATCATTCAGGTTGGAGAAGACCTCTAAGGTCATCAAGTCCTACTGCTAACCTAGCACAGCCAGGTCCACCATTAAACTATGTCCTCAAGTGGCACATCAACATGTCCAGAGGTGGTGACTCCACTTTCCTGAGCAGCCTATTCCAATATTTCACAACTCCCTCTGTTAATAATTTTTTCCTAATATCCAATCCAACTTTTCCCTGGCACAGCTTGAGGCTACATCCTTTTGCCCTGTCACTTGCCTGGGAGATCAACCCCCACCTGGCTACCTCCTTTCAGGTAATTGTAGAGTGATAAGGTGTCCCCTGAGCCTCCTTTCCCTTGTGTTCCAGACCCTTCCCCAGCTCCGTTGCCCTTCTCTGGACATGCTCCAGCACCTCAATGTCTTGTAGTGAGGAGCCCAAAACTGAACACCGGATTTGAGATGCAGCCTCACCAGTGCTGAGTACAGCATCCTTGCTGATCACTGTCCTTGTTCTGAGGGCCATACTGTTTCTCATACAAACCTGCATGCCATGTTGGGGTATATCTTTTACTGAATAAAAATACCATGGCTATATCTGTAAATAGAGTTATGAAGAAAATGAATGCTTAGTTTGGAATTAATTACTCACTTAAGCAGACTCTCATACTGATGAATAAAATCATCTTTATTTTCTGAATTAAACTAGAGTGGTCAAAAAGTACATTAAATTTGAAGACTCCTTTCCTAGATCAAATTTATTTGTCTTGGGCATTCTCCCACAGATGAACTGCAAGACAATCCGTGCAGAGGTTATACAATTACATTATTGTCTAGTTGTAATTATCAGGTTCCTGAAGAAAGTTAGAACATATACTGATCTATTGATTTATTTGTTAAACTAACGTACAAATTTTTCCACTCTGGCAAGCATTGGCACCTATATAACTGGTCCAAGAATAATAAATTATATCATTTTTTAATTTAAGTTTTCTTTAGGAAAGCTTACGTACTGAAAACATTGTCAACTTGTTCAATGCTCATCAAAATTAGGATATCCACAAAGTAGAATGGTATAAACATAATCTTCAAAGATCCTTTGAACTTTCCTTTCCTTGTAAATAAGTGAGAAAAAAATCATTTTATACTAAGTCAGTCTTTACCTACTTTACCTACTTATTTTACCTTAGTGGGGAAACGCTGGCTCTGGGGGCCTGCTTGAGGCCACTCAGCATTATTCTGGGAGTGACTCTGGTTTCCTGGGGGCTGCGGCTTGCAGCTTCCCCAAACACAGGGTGTCCTCCGGCAGCTCTTTTAGTGCTGGCTCCTCTGGGTGAGAGAGAGCCCCGGGCTGATGTTGTGTGCGCAGGTGAGAATAAAGGCCAGAGAGAAGGGCTCTGGTGTGATTTCCAGCTCTTTTATTTCCCAGGGAGAGGCAGCAGGGAAGGCAAGAGAGGCAGGAGAGTTCTCCGAGGTCCAGGAGAGGCGGCGCGGGGACNGACCCAGGAGAGCTGAAGGCTTCAGTAACCAGGAGCAGGGACTAAAGGGCAGCAGGGGATTTATAGGGATACAAGCAGGGGAAAGTAACCAATGGGGATATGTCGCAGTAACAACACGAAGGAAAAAGACAAACACCTGTTGAGATCAAGGAACAAAAAACTCTGGGCTTCCCTCACCCATCTTTATTTTATATGTGTCTCATAAGCCACTGTGGATTGGAGGAGACAAAGGGCTTCCCCTCAATCACACTGGTCAAAGGAAATGTCCATCAAATTTCTGTGCCCAGGAGAAAGGAATGTAAATAAAAAGATACTGTTACAATAACATGGCAATGTTTACAAAGAATGTCCGAGAGCTAGTTACAGAAGAATGATAACATCCAGAACTGCAGAAGTCAGGGCAACAGGGGTACAAGGATTAGCAGGTACCCAATGGAAAACTGAACAGCAACGAAGTTTCCAGAACATAACCTTATACAGAACATGAAGTAATAGGGTAACTAACCAATGAACTGAAACATGTAAACAACACTGCAAGGGATGCTGGGGGTGAGCCAGAAAGCTCACCCTGACAAGGAGTGTGGCTCAGACAGTGGCAACCTCGGGCTGAGCCCACCAGTCTGGAGCCTGTGGGGCTGTGGCTTTTGCCACATACACCAACACAGTGGGGGGCAGAGTGAGACCATGAAAAGAACAAGGATAGCTGCAAATTTAATAGTTGTAGTTATAGTGTCAGTTAGGCCAAACCCTACAAACATTTCCACCCTTGATATTGCACAAGAATAGTCGTTAGATTTGATTCTATAAATCGTGAATCAGGATTAATAAAGTGCTTAAATAATCATAGTCTGCAATTCCTTTGTTATAGAGACTTTAAACTCAGAAAAGGATCTTCTTGATGATAAGCAGAAGAGTACCACAGCAATGCCAAATTAAATATCATTTACAGGTGACTGGGAAGACTCACAATTAATTTGTAGTCAAGATGAAATTTAAAAGAATTAAAAATGATGTCGTGTCTATTACAGCTGACGCATTCTGATCCGGATGAGAAAAAAGCTATAACTCTTACCTTTGGATGTGTTAGTAACATTTAAACAGACAACTAAAGCATCCATAAGCACTTATCAGTTTTCAGATATATAAGCATTCGGTAAAATATAAACCAAGATACTTTCACATGATGAGAGACAACATAATATTAAACAATCATGCACTCAGATTTTTTTATGCTGGTAATGACCAGTAAATCAGTCTTCAGAAAATCTGTTTTCAGTTGTCATGCTATAAGTAGCCTAAAAATTATCATATATATAAAGGATGGGAATGAAGCTTTCAATTCTACTCATGTTTTTAACATTAAGCAGTTCTTGGATAAAAATACCCAGATTCAATCCAGGGGAGGAATATATGTCACCCTTGATGCTTGTCCTTAAAATTCTTCCTCATTTAAATAATTTTTAAAAATCAGTTTTCTTCTTTCCTTTAAAATGAATCAGCTGTTTTCCTTTCATGAATCTAACTAGCTATACTTAGAAAATATGTTTGTTCTTTTAAAACTACATACTTGGTCAGAAATTACTTCACTTCAGCTGAAATAAAAAATAAAAAGGTAAGAATCTGAGCCTTTCAGCTTTACTGGAAATATTTTATATATCCATCTTGAAGAACATATCCATCATATGTGATTATGAATGTGAGGAATATGTATGCATTTAAACATCATTTGAAGCTGACAAGAATTAATTCCTTTTTTATTGGACTCCGTAGAGATTTAAGCTAACTCAAAAAATAATGCTATGAGAACTATTTCAAGAAATTAATATCTGGATGTGAATCCAAGAAGCAATGAGTATTATGTTGGTTGTAAACATTGCTATTTATAATATACTTATAATATATTCATATATATACATATGTCTATTCAAAATATATTCCACTTGAATTTCATCTTACTAGCAAAATACACTGTATTTCTTTAAAGTGATGGCAAGAATACTGTAGATAAGTACCAAGGACGTTGCAGTTTTCTGTGTTCAATCATGTATATGTATGAATGCTATTTAGTGAGTTGGAAATGCCAGTAGATTATTTGTTTAGTTATTATTTACTGAAATGGCGAATGTCTCCACTGAAAGAGCCCAATTATAACCACCTGATCATAGTCACCTCTGTTCCAAAACAAGTTGACAAGCTAAGAAGGCTTATACATAAAATTTTCCTTTAGAATAAAAGACTTTTATACAAGGATTATAATAATCCCATTTTAGAATAGAGATCAGAGTCTATATTTTGTGGTCGGAGAAGATATTTGGACTGCCCTTGTAATGTAGTGCAAGTCAGGTAAAAGCAGCAATAAGAAAATGAAGTTTCAATCATTTGTCCAAACCAAATCATAATACAGATAGTTGTGTTACTAAATTTTTATTGGAATTCACCCTTTATGGAAACATGATGTAAAAGACGGTGTTTAATAAATTTTTCCCTTCCTATTTTATATATGATTTGTAAAGAAAGTACAAAATACCTTTTTTTTCTCATTTCTTGATGTACGTAATTATGAACTACAACTGTGTCTTAAATCAGAAAATTAGTTTACACATTTTTCCCCAATTCTCCTAAATAAGCCAGGAAACTGAAAATCATCAAAATTATTCTATATGAAAATTACCTTTCTACTTGTGTGTATACTTAGGTATGAGTATCTTTGTACTGAACTGAGGCATTCCTTTTTCGAGAAATGTATACTATCATTTACAGCTCACTTGATACAAGAAAGTCAAATGGAAAGAGCTTTTTATATGTCTTCAGTATTGTCTATTATTTATATCTTAATGCAATTATTGGTGTTTTGTATATCAGAATGTAGGTACGTGAAGCAAACTGCATTATACCTGAAATACTCTTCTGGAAATGCTTAGGCCAAGTGGAAATTCTTGCTGATTATATATTTTCAGTCATACAAGCAAAAAAGTGGGGAAATGAAGGTTTGAAAAATTTCAGTGAGATTTGTTATAGGAAGTTAGTTTGTTACATGAAAATATCCATTCTGTTATATCAACACTTAAATGCCTAGATTTCATAGTTTCAGGAGTAAACCAACAACAATTTATACTATCTCTAAATATATTGAAATTTTTTAAAAAGTATTTATTATTGTTAATTACATTTTCACACTAATGTCATGACTGTCATGGTTTTTTGACTGAACAAGAATTACTATCTCAGGATTTGAAATTTACTTCAGGCAGTGGTCATGGAAGAATATTGTTTAAGGTGAAAAGAGAGAAATGTGTTTCTCATAAAGTGAGTAATTAAAAAGTACAATTAAAAATTAAAACTGCTAAGAACAGTAATTGCTTTATTAAAATGGGAGCGACTATGCCAAGGAAATTAAGTCAGGTTAATAAGGAAGTAATTACTGAAGAACTGTGATAAAGTTACTGAGAACTAGTCAGTGTTCCTGAAAATCTTCTCAGACTGAATGACTGAGTTGACTGGATCTGTAGTTTATATTTTTGCTTTGTTCAAGCTGTATGATGAATATTTTAATTTTAAAGGATTTTAATTCCCTTATTATTCCCTTGCCATTACTTCTTCATACTGAAATGAGTCAAGTGAAGCCATTTAAAACATTTTTTTGCAAAATGAAGTTTACCCAAAGGATCAGATTTTTCATCAGGCTTCACTCAAAATACCTAAAAAAATATAACCTGAAGTTTCATTTATTTTCAATAAACACCCTTCCACAAATATTTCAGTTTTGACATCACTGTTAAAATAAATTTTAAAAACTGTATCCCATATCCAATCTTTTCATTTTTTCTTGGCAGAATGACCCTTGATTATTTTCTGGGGTGAAAAAATAACTCAAAAAGGAAATAATAGTTCAAGATGGAAGATTCTGAACAAGAAATTAATACATTTAAGCAATAGTTTGATATTCTTCTAACAGGAATCATAAAGAATTTCAACCCATTTCTACTTAAAAAAATTCTTAATTCAGAATTTAATCTTTCAGCACATAATATTTTCAACTGCAAAACTTTGTCAGGCTTTACCTGCCTGAGAACTTACCTGCTACATCACTAACTCTTGTTGATCCACCAACTACTTGCAATGACTACTTGCTATTTCTCTCTCTCCAGCTGGTTCAGAATAGACAAAAAGGGATTCAGGCTTCTAGACATATTAACCCTTTCAAATAGACACTATTCCAATACCAAGGTGCTGTCATCTACCTTCTGTCTTCGACATTCTTCCTATTCTTTGTTGCTCCTTCCACTTAGAGAACACATGCCTTTATAACATCTCCAGAAAACAAAAGATGTTTTATAGTTATTAGAAAAGGATATTTCTCTGTCTTGATGGAGAGAGAATATTGATCTTTTCTATTTACTCATTTATTAATTTAAAAAAAAAATAGAGAGGTTCCAGCTCAGTTGAGAACACAGAAAGCATATTATAGTCAAAAATAGGTAGAAGGGGGAGATGACGTGGCTGCAGAAATAAGAAGAATCTTGGCAGTTCTTGGCATGGATTCACAATGGGGAGGCACCGATTAAGACACATCAGAATAACTTTTTTGTTCATAGCCTAGCAGCATCTACCCTCTTTGTTGAGCTCATAAAGCTGTTGTTGACTCTAAGGGCTAATAACATTTTTTCATAAAAGCATCTACATAAAGCCAACGTAACTGCTGCAGACTCTGTTCCATTTCTGCTTCCTAATTACTTTTGCCACCCCATCCTTTTGCAGCCCACACATCACTACTTCTATAAGAGAGGTCATTGTATGTTCAGCAGCTCCCAAATTACATCTCCCATTAGAACAATGGAAGCCTGAGTCATGCTCTTGAATGATGTCAGTTCATCGATATGGCACCTGCTCTTTGCAAATCCAAAACAGTAACTGGTAACTAACCAGCGTCTCTTCATCATCTACACTTTAAACTATAAAATGCTTCAAATTAATTTGTTCTGTTTTGCTGTCCATTTTGAATTGTGCATTTTGTTTTTAATAGAGCCTTACATAGTTCATTGCTCACTGTGGAAGAGTAATAATACTTTTTGGCCCTTCAGAGTATGTTAGTATCAATGACAAAAAGACCAAAGCTGAAAAAAGCCTCCAGAGCTGCCAAATGCAGTTTTTGGATCCTAAAGGCTGCAGGGCTGAGATTTAAAACACAGCTGAATCTGGATTCCTAGATATAGGCATAAGCTTTAGGTCAGTGGCTGCCAGAGACAGCACTGTGAGAGTTCAGTGAAATTCAGTGACATCAGGGGAAAGAAGGAAATGGGAAAAAAAAATTATAGATACTTATTTTAATGACTTGCATCTGTTATCTATGAAATTTCCGAGTGCAGGCAAAGAGCTGTCCAAAATTTACACAAAATTTTCAGCTAGGATATCCTTTATGATTTTTCACTTCTGATTCACACAGATAGTGAACTAGACTCAGCCGGCACAAGTGGCAGTCATGGCTTTACTTGATCTTCTGCTCCTGTTTTTTTTTTAATGTGCCCTTTTTGCTTTTGCAAATACCAAACAACACCGAGACTAAGTAAAGAAGAGTGATTTAAGTCCATTCCTCCATGAAAAACATATTCCCTGGCCATCTGGCAACTCCTTAGGTGGTAACTAAAGATGTTCTGGTGATAGATGAGGTTGCATTTGTGAACTTTATGAGCCATGGTGATAAGAATCTCTAAGTGCTGTGACAAGTAACAATGGCACAAAGGCTCCATTAATCTTGTCTACATCAGCACTACAGTTGTACATAGCTGTGTTTCTATCATACTCTAGGAAGGTGATGTGAACTGGGCCTCCATGTATTTTGCCTTGTCTGACACTGGTGGTAGATACCCACAGACTCAAAAAGTATCCTACAAAATGGTGGAGTATCATCCCTTTTAGTTGCTGAAGCATAAGTGTTGGGGAGTCTGGATATGTAATGTCTTTGTCATCAATATTGCCACAACAGCTGGGAGGTTCACTTGGCCAAAGCCTGGTATTATTGCACAATCCACTACTGAAAGGTAACATGGATCAGGAGCAGGGAAGGTTGTTTTCCAAGTGAGTTTTCAGTCCTTTAACTGACTACTGGCAGAGCAATGGTAGTTGAAGTTGCAAGCTTCCAAAAGAAGCAATTAAGCTGTCTTCTTGACAGCGACTTGTTGCTATACTGGTCCTTTTCCATTTTCTTATGCATAGAGCATAATTTTTCTGATCCTGCAGTTTTTCTTCTGCTTGCAGTTCCCCCACATTTTGCATAGTGACCCTGTGCAAAGAGGCATAATTGCTCTAATAACTAGACACTGAAGGAAAATGGTACCAGTTCAGTTTCATTTTCACCATTTTTCCTTCTTTTTAATAAGTGAAGACCTGCCAGTTTGGACTAGTGTAAATTAATCTGCATTTGTACTAGCTCTGAACAGCTAGTTCAGGTATAGTGCAGGGTTTCTTAGTGAAGTGCCATTGGTAGATGCTGCTTGTTGCTACTACTACTGACATAAGTTGCCAAGGCAGAAGATAAAAACATCATAATGCTCCAACTTTGCTCCAATGCACAATAACTGCAGTGGTAGATTTGTCCCACTTTGGGGTACAAGGACTCATTTTATGTGGGTTAATCTGACAGCCAGAGCAGACAAAGCACACAATCGAAATAGTGATATAAAATGTCTGTCATAACAAACCCCACAGGAAAAGCAGGAACAGCTGAATACAATGTAATGCTGGAAGCAAGTCAATGTATCTGTGGTTCACGCTCACAAAATGGACTCCTCTACCTTCTTGGCAGTCCATTGGCTCCTACTTGGAATAGTCATGTGCCCATGCTGTTTATAGTCTTAGTTTTCCAGAAACTGATGAGCATTTATCCAGTACCAATTATAATTAAACCAAAGTTTTGTTCTTACCACATCTTTTGTAGCTTTGTCTGGTACTGGTACTTCCATCCTTCTACTGTTTCCTTTTATCTGTCTTCGTGGGTTGCTCAATTTCAATTTCAGTTCTTGAATGTCTAATCTCTATAATAAATATTCAGTATATTTATTACTTACTTTGTTCTTATGGTAGAACAGAAGTTCTTTTATGTCTTACTTTGTTCTTAAGGTAGAACAGAATTTCTTTAAATTAAGCTTTCTTTTTTTGTGTTTCAGTGAGTCTATTTTCTGAGATATGCTTTCATTTCCATCCAGATTTAATAGGACTCAAAATTGTGTTTCGAAAAGTAAAAAGAATCATAGTCTATATTATTTCAAGGTCTCAAAACACTCATTTAAACTTTGAGTTGTTCTGAATTTGTTAAAGCTCATTTTTAAATTTAATTGATCATTAACAAAACTATTCACTTTTCTTTCTAACAATCTTATGAGAGGTGACTCTTCTGAATTTTTTGAGTAGGTCAGATATTGCCAGGTAACTAATTCCTCAGTGAATATAAATTCTCTTTTCTAGGTTTCTGTATTAGTTATCCGTCCTGTAACATTAAGAGACTTTATTATATTGCACAAGCACTTTTAATATTCACAGAATCAAAAAATGGCTTTGGTTGAAAGACCCTATAAAGATCATCTACTTCCAACTACTCTGCCATGGGCAGGGATGCCATCCACTAGATGAGGTTGCTCAGGGCCCCATCCAACCTTGCCTTGAACACTTCATGGGGTGGGGCATCCACTACTTCTCTGGGCAACCTGTTTCAGTGCCTCATCACCCTCACAGTAAAGAATTTTTCCTTATGTACAATCTAAACCTGACCTTTTTCAGTTCAAAGGCATTCCACTCTGTCCCATCACTATCTGCCTGTGTAAAACTTGCCCTCCTTGGTTTTTTCTTCTCTAGGCCAAATAAATCCAGGTGTCTCATCCTGCCTTCATAAGAGAGGTGCTCCATTCCTCTGATCATCTTTCCGTCCCTCCTCTAGATTTGCTCCAAGAGGTCCATGTCCTTCCTGTGCTGAAGACCCCAGAGCTGGATGCAGCACTGTAAGTGGGGTCTCACCAGAGTGGAGCAGAGGGACAGAATCCTCACTCTTTCACCCTGTTGCCCACACTGCTTTGGATACAGCCAAGGAGGTGATTGGCTTTATGGGCTGCGAATGCACACTGCTGGCTCATATCCAAATTTGCATCCATGAGAACCCCCAGGTCCTTCTCGGCAGGGCTGCTCTCAATCCCTTCATCCCCCAATGTGTATTGAACCTCATGAAGTTCACACAGGCCCACTTCTTGAACTTTTCCAGGTCTCTTTGGATGATCCCATCTTTCTGTTCTTCATCCTCACCACATTGCTTCATGACATTTGCAAACCTGCCAAGGCTGCCCTCAATCTGACTTCTGTGATTGATGAAGATATTAAACAGTATGGTCCCTATATAGACCCCTGAGGCACACCACTCATCACTGATCTCCGTCTGATCAAAAGCATTGGTTGCACTTGAGTTTTCCCTCTGTACGGCTGGTTGAATGACTCTTCTGGCACTGCGATCACCCCAAATCAGTATATGGTTATGGAGGTGCAGGTAATCTAGGTCTAAATTTTTCAACAGTTTTCCAGAATAAATTTCAGAGGTACCTTCACATCTCACACAGGTATGGGTACATCTTAGCTGAATATGGGATACATCATTGCATTAGGGATTTCGAAGAAAATATTAGCAAGTATGGATACTATTTTTTTCCTACTGAGGAAGTATTTAATCTTTGAAAGTCTTGGTTATGTAGCAATATGGATTATCAGAGACAAACTTTTCTAGACTTTCCTTTATTAACAGTTTTTAAATACATGCCACTATTTATAGATCTGTTTATGATACCATTATTTTCTAGACCGGTGAAGTTATGTACAATGTTTACCAAAAAACAATTGCAAAATGAAGAAAACAAAATCTTTTGTTCTTGTTAGCAGGCTTTTGGACTGTATTTTTGAGCGGTATTTTTTTCCACCCAAAATGATGCAGATCAAAAAAGACCCAAAATGTGTCTCTAGCTTAAAATATTTAACCTTATTAAGTATTATAAAAGGTCACTAAAAGCTGAAATTACCCCAGTAGGCACACGAACACACAATATTTTTGATATCTTTCAGACAAATAATATTGAAGTAGATATTAACCAAGAGCAGGTTTGGCATTTTGTTTTTCAGTCCACAGTACACATTGCTCTGTACAGTTTAAGGTGAGACCTGTTTGGAAGTCTTTTTCAGACTTTAAAAATCCAGTTGTATTCGTGCAGTGCCTGAGCAGGAGAGGAAACTCCTATGCACAGTTTACTCATATCTAACAGCATCTGTCCACACTGCAGTGCAAGGATGTGTGAAAACTCTCATCTTACTAATTCCTAGCAGTCCCAGCAGGATGATTGTCTGTTCATTGTCTTCAGGGGTAGTACTGAGCTGATAATTGTTGTATTTATATTTTCCCTAAATAGCAAATTCTGACTTTAGGGCATATTATTAAGTCTGAGGAAATTTAAATGAGGATATTAAAAGTTTGGTATAAGTGAGCTATGAGACCCTCAGGACCTCCACAGTATGCTCTCAGAAAGCTAATCCTATACAGCATTAAATTGCTCCACCATCCTTGAGGACTTGTATGCTTTTTATTTCAAGTAAGCTAATTCACCAGCATTGTTTGAACACATAGACTTACAACAGCACTGTGATTTAGCATATCTATCTCATTAACAAAAATGAGCACAGTTTTTTCTTCATTCTCCATAAAAATATCAGTATATCTGTTAAAATATTAGAATGGATTTTTATTACATTTTTTAATCTAAAATTGAGATTTATGAATGACTGCCTTTTTTCTTATCATTTTTTTACAATATGGCATTTTTCCAAGCTTCCTTTGCTGGATATAATTTTCAGGGATTGTTTTGTTTTAAAAAGAAATTCATAGAACTGATCTGAGAACAGCCCTTGAAAATATAGTTAATTTATTATTTTGTTTCCATCATTAATTGAAATGCAAAAGTCAACATTATTTTTAAAAAGTATTTTGACATTTACATATGAATGTTAATATTATGAAAAATACTATTTTTGTACATTAACGTAATAAACATATAAATTAATCTAAAGATAATTTCAGTAGTATAAAGAAACAAATGTACATTCCAACCACAATCCATAACACTCTTCAAGATGTAGATAGTTTTTTGAAAACTTTCCTTAATATTTGAGCTTGGTATAGTATTGTACCATGACATCAAGGAGCCATCTTCTTTGGGAGTTATGATACTGACTCTCAAACAGGGATACAGGGAATATACATTACCTTTGTCTCTTAAGCAGAGGTCTTACTTGTTACTTTGGATCTACATTGTGAGTACAGCTTTAACAATGTAAATCCACTCTGTGATTTCAGACAAATTAGAGTATTCCTAGCTTAAGTATACAGATGCCAAAGCTCTATCAAGCAGCAATTGTACTTCATTCACAGGAGGGCTGTAATTCAGTCATGTCTCTCTCTCTGTATATTCTTTAAGTACATCGAATGCCTCAAGTATGTACTACTTTAGGAAGAAAAATATACTTTTGATCTTTTCCATAAAACTGGAAGCCTTGTCTTATATGTCATTTGGATGTTCACCGAGACACATTCAGAACATGTAAATTTATTTCTTTTCTTATCTTCTAGAAATATATTTATTTTGGTAGCAATAGACAGCTGTGTTTACTTTAGTGTAATGTTAGGAATACAAGTACAGTATTTCATTTTAAGCTTATTAGACAGATTACTGTATTTGATATCCTTTTGTTGATTGGCTGGGAACGGTTATAGATTTTAGAACACTGTTTCTGCCATTACAGAGAACTGATTGTGTAAGTCTGACACACTGAGAACAGAAAAACTGAGGTGCATCAGGCCCAGCATCGCCAGCCAGGCAAGGAAGGAGATTGTTCTGCTCTGCTCTGCACTGGGGCGGCCTCACCTCCCATCCTGGGGGCAGTTTTGGGTGCCACAATATAAGAAAGACGTTAAACTATTACAGAGTGTCCAAAGGAGGGTCACAACGATGGTGAAAGGGCCTTGAGGGGAAGCCATGTGAGGAGTGACTGAGGACCCTTGGTCTGTTCAGCCTGGAGAAGAGGAGACTGAGGGGAGACTTCACTGCAGTTGTAACTCCTTCATGAGGCGATGTGGAAGGGCAGACACTGATCTCTTCTCTATGGTGACCGGGGACAGGACACAGGGGAATGGCCTGAAGTTGTGTCAGGGGGGCTTAGGTTGGATATTAGAGGAAGGTTCTTCACCCAGAGGGTGGCTGGGCGGTGGAACCAACTTCCCTGGGCAGTTGTCACAGCACCAGCCTGACAGAGTTCAAGAAGTGTTTTCAGGCACATGGTGTCATTACTGCAGATGGTGCTGTGCAGGGCCAGGACTCAGTGATCTTTGTGGGTCCCTTCCAACTCAGCATATTCTGTAATTCTTTGATTCTGTGATTTGTTTTCATTTCTAAAAAATGTCACCCTTTGCTTTTTTCTATTTATTTGCCAAGTAATTTTCACAGTATGCCTTGCAAATGCTGTTCACTTTAGAAAGGCATCTATCCTTGGAACTACATGGAAAATATTTGCAGTTGGAGTTATTTTTACAACAATAAGGCTTTCTAAATACTAATCAAAAAGTCTTATGTTAGAGACAGTTTGACAGTCCTTTGATTTAGTTTTTGCAGTTTATGAAAGGACTAATACATTTAGAATAAAATGCAGACTCTAGTCTGCTCCTTTTGGGTGAGTTGAAACTTCTGCTTTATCCCATGATATAAGATCAAGTTTTGAGTTACCTTTGAGTTTGTGAAATTTGTTAATGGCAGAGCTTGTGGGGGAGAGGGTGTGAGGAGGTGGTGTTTGCCCATAGAGCTACTTTCTGTTTTCTGAAAATACATCTAATGTATTCTTCAAAAATATTTATGGTTATCTCACCTTTCTCTTATGAATCAATGTTTTAATGGTCTGACCTTGAATCTTTATAGTTCTAAAATGGCAAGGTAGAGTGTCAGCAAAAGTCAGCAATAACAACAGCCTAATGATCCATAATCCATGAAATTGAGACAAAACTTTGATTTCAGTGAAAGATTTATTAGGCAGTTATTGATGTAATTTATTTGATCAAAACAAAATGGTGATCATAACATTGCAGTCTACTTAGATAATTGCCTGATTCCCATTTGCCTGACACACATCACAAGAGCTTATCATAAGATGAATCATTTTATAAGCTTCAACTAAGGTTTTAAGTTTCAGATTCTTATCTTCAAGAGGAATCTGAGCAACTCTGTTAAAGCAAATTAATTCTGAGCAAATGTACTGTAGCCATACAACCTGTTTTTTCCTTAACATTGAAATCATCACCAGGAGTGACTTAGGGCATTGCACTTGATTGACACTCTGCAAATTTAATTTGCATGTTTGACAAATGTGATAACTCAGGAATTCTGAGTTCAGGTCCTGCTTTTCGTACACTGTCTTTGGGCACTTGTCTAGAGTGACTGTTACACTTTCTGTAGAAAGGTAGTTATTGTAAACTTATATATTCCATAGACTTAAATAATGTTGGCAAACCACCTTGACGATAAAAGAAATTATTTAAGTAATTTTAATGCAATTAAATTAAATTTTGGACAATAGACTAACTTTTTCTCCAGTCTGGACTTTTTACTGAATAAATCGTTGAGTTTGGCAGCTGATTCTTGTGTATACCTCAGTGGGCCAGCTAGTTGCCATTTTAAGGTTTTAGGAGAGTGCTTTCTGACAGGAAATTAGATACAGGACTTTCGGTATGATAGGTATAGAATTTGTTTTTACAAACAGACATTACCTCTAGAAATTAATGTATTGTGGATTTTCAATGTAATGTGTTACACTAAGCCATTAAACACTTGCTTAACCAATTTCATTTGAACTTGTAAACAACATAGGACAAAAACTATGAAGATAAAAATGAGAAATAAAAGAAGAAAAAAGCAGTTGGATTGTTAATTCAGCCAAAATTGAAAGCTGAATTTTGAGCACCAGGCTGATGTAAACGGGATGCTCTTTAGTTTCTGCAATTATGTATATGAGCAACAAGTAGAGCAGAAAGACATGTGCTTATTATTCTGGCTGTGTTTTGGTCAGGTTTGACAGGGTGCCATGCAGGACAGATGGGTCCAGGAGCTGGGAGCCATGGGGGCTTCCCAAGGCATCACAGCAGGCCCTTGCAGAGCATGTTTCACCACACCAGCAGGGTGGAAGAAGGATCGCTGCCCTGAACCTCTTGGCTGCACTCTTGATGATACCACAGACTGGCTGTACTAGGAGGGTCAGTTGCTGTCTCATGTTCAATCTGTAGCATGTTAGAATTTCCAAGTCCTGTTCTGCAGAGCTGTTTTCTGTCCAGCTGACCCCCAATCTTTGTGTGTATTTATCCCATCCCAGCTGCAGGACATTCCATTTGCCTTTACTGAACTCCATAAAGCTTCTGTCAGCCCATTTCCACACTCTGTTGAGATAGTGAAGCTCTGCTTTCCTCCTTCACCAAAGTAGTGTCACTTATCAACAGTGCATTTCGTTATCCAAGCCATGATTAAAGTGTTAAACCTTCTCGGTTCCAGTCTCAGCTCCTGAGGAACACTACTAGTGAGCAACTAAAAGCTACCAGTTACACTTCATATAACTAATCACCACCATGTGAGCCCCAGAGTCCTGTTTTCCAGCCCACTGATAGTCTACCTATCCATGTGATATCAGACTTTCTAGTAGGCAGACTGTATCTGTAACAGGATAACTGCTCTGTATGTCCATGACAACCATACTCTGCTTGCAACATCTACACATTCTTAACTGTGAAGTGGACTTGCCATTGAAGATGTGAGGACAACATGGTGATGACATACCAGGTATAAGCAGTTGTTCAGAAATCTGAATATCTGACATTGTGTTTTGGAGGAAATAAATTCTGAGTTGTTCCTGGCATGTTCTTGCTATGTCATAACTATTATGAAAAGATCTATTTTGTCTAAATTAGCTAACACAAATCACAAATATTTCAGCCTTTTATGTGGTTGTCCTCTATTTTAAGTTCAAACTGAAGAATTTACAAAACTGTGTCTTGGGCAACCATTCAGGACTTCAAGCATTTCATCAGACAAACTTCATGCTTGAAAGTGCTAAGAACTGTATCAATGTAATGAGGTGATTATGCACCATTGTGACAATTAAGACCAACAGTATTCTGAGCTGTTTGAGGATGAGCATTTCCAGCAGTTCAAGAGTTCTCTCTCTCTCTCTACTCAGTACTGGTGAGGACACATCTGGACTGCTGGATCCAGTTCTGATCTTCCCAGTATAAGAAAGATAGGGATCTTACTGGAAAAAGTTCAGAGAAAGGCTGCAAAAATGATTATAGGACTGAAGCATTTAGCTTAGAACATTGAGAAAGCTTAATCATATTCCAAATGACATTTAGAGTTACATTAAGAACCCCTCAAACATGTCATGAAGCCATAAAAGCAGGACAAGCACTTGTTGTGTATTATTAATGGGGTTCTCCAGGTTAAACTAATCGTATTCATATACTGTATTACACTATCCAAAGTTCTCAAATTACCCACAAGTAATTTAATGTACTTGAATCATATGTCTACAAGCACTGCCAAAATCCATTTGCATTTTTTCATTGAATAGGAGGTTATGCAGGGCAATCTGATAGAAATATACTTTAAAATAAAATCTTCCTTTGGAATATCAAGTAGATACATACCAGAGACAACATATTGGGTCTGTGCTTTAAATGGTGGATTCAAGAATATGGTGCTGCAGTAGGGCAAAAATACATAGATCACTGATGAAAGACTTCATGTCAAAAGGCTTATACAAACCTTATGGGCACTGACCCACAGTGACAGCAGTTATCATCAGCTGTTGCTCTGTCTTGCAGGATGGAACAGAAGAGACTATTCCTCTAAGAACAACTTTCTGTTCACTTTACAGCATATCAAGGGAATATATTAGTCATTGTCAGCACTTGGGCATTCAGACTGTTTGGCAATATTCCATTAAGAAGCAGACATCTAATTAGGGAAAAAGAGTTAATCTTAAAAATTTCCTTTAGATGAAGAATATTTTAATAATTATACAGTTAAATATATACATAAATACTAAATCTTTCTTGCCGTTAGACCTACCAAGTAAAAAATGAAGAAAATAGAGAAACTGAGAATTGTTCAGGTTGGAAGAGACAACTTGAGACCATCTGGTTCAGTCCCACAGGTCAAGGCATTTATTAATGTGACAACCACAGTAATCTTCTCATCTTTCTCCTTGGTTCTGTACAAATACCATTCTCTGACAGCAATTTCTTCATTGTTTTTATTGTGTCTTTCTAGTCCACCAATATGGTCAGCTCATAATCCATTTTCACCCGGCATCCATCTTTTTACTTTCTTAACAATTAATCCAACACTGCCAAGTCCACCACTGGAAATAAAGATGAGCAGTAGAAACATGATTTATAATGCATTTTGTTATGATTCTATGTAAAAGCATTGCTTCACAGTGCAGACACCTGCAGAATCAGTTTCATGCAGATTCTAGCACTTTTACCAAAAGCAAATAGAAACTGTTTTAAATGTAGAGACAATACTTTTTCTTCATTTAAATCCTTCTCCAAGTTTTGTATTCCTTTAACACCTATCAGAAAATTATACAGCAAATTTTAGAATTTGAATAAATGTCTGACATTAAGAATGTCTTCTTAACTTAGAATTTTAGAAATTAGAGGTACAAAAAAATATTCTGCAAGGAAACCAAGCTCCCATTGTGTTTCTTTACCTACACAAACTTTTTTTTTTTGTGGATATCTGGTGGATTCTTGCTAAAGGAGAACATTGATTCCTTGATAAAAGTGAGATGAACATTCAATTTGTCTAACAGCTGATCTCACAAGGTAGAAGTTCACAAAAGTACTTGTTTGCAAATATTGTTAAAGAATAAGAAGCACAGTGCATTTCCATCCAATAAAGTCTATGAATAACTTGAACTAAAATGAGAGATTGCACTTATTCTAAAAAAGCTGCATTAGATATTTCTCCTCTTGACCTTATATCCAGTTAGTACATGGCTGGCTGATAAAGAAAACACAAATAATGCTTTCCTTTAGTTTTCTATGTTATTAAGACAAATTGATAAGGAAGCCCCAAGACTTCCTTGAGGGAGTTGCTTCATGCCACTGTACTGCCCCACATTAAAGCAGAACTGGAGCTTAGAAAGGTCTGGAGGGACTTTACAAAGGATCTGAAAGAGAGGAAATGCCGCATGATCTACTTGGAAATAGCAGAGAAATTTTTAAAAATTAATATGGATGTGGCATTAATATTTAAGTACTAAAGATGTGATTGTAAACAATTATGTGTAAGAGCTGAATGAACTGGAAACACTTAGCATTGAAAAGAGCTTTGATAATGCCAGTCATAACTAGAAGCAAAGGATAAAAAAAATACTAAATTCTTTCAGAATTTACTGGCATGTCAAATGCAGATATTCTGTGGATTTGAAGTATTTTTTGGGGAAAAAAAAAAGTATGTGAAGACATCTCAGAATAAACAGAAAGGTATGCCAGTTTAGCCAGCTGCAAACAGCTTGGCAGAGCCACAGGATTCTGGTCAACATGCTGATGATAAAACCCATTAGTGGATTTCCTACTAGCCTGGCAGTTAAATCTTGCAAAATGAGATAGTCTTTAAGAATTTGTATGCATTTGTGTGTATATGCATTTGTATATGTAACATTTTAAGCTGTTATTGGAATTTTTTGATTGGGAGATTCAGCTAGGAGCTCCTGCTCAGATACTGATATTTCTAAAATATTTAGAGATGATGACAAGTTTTTTAACACACAAGGTTTTGAACCTAATGATTGCATCAAGTTTAATATCTTGTACTAAAAAGAAACTAAACTTTATGTTGTCCAACTACCAGTAATCACAACCTAACTGCAATTACAATAAGTAAAAATAGTATGTATTCTAAAGGTATTATGGAAATTATTCTCTCAAATAAAGTAGTTGGAGAAAAATTTAAAAACCAGGAAAATTCAGTAATTGGAGAATGACATATATACATATATGTATGTCTCATATATTACATATATATACATGTAAATCTATAACAAATATATTCACAGATGTTTCATAATATAATAGGAATGACAAAAATCATGTTGATAACTGCTTGATTTCTATTACTGAGAGAGTTAACATATTTAGCAGCATCTTCTGGCCTTTTGGGTTGGATTTTGCAAAGCAGAATTATAATATTCCTACCATGAGAATTAGTGAAGTAAACTCAAGGCCACTAATGACTGAGTAGTAGACTGCAAGCAAAATGCTGTACCATAGACAGTTGAGATAAACATTTACAATTGTATGATCTGGACAATTTGCATTACAGAGTCATGGTAGGGTTGGTTGAGACAATTACTTTACTCTTTTTTTCCATAGTTTTTAATCCTGAAAAAAAGCAAAAAAATTCAGGCCTTGAAAAAGTAGTGTTGTTTCTCACTGTTAAAGAAAAGGTAACAGGAGAAAAAGGTGGTTCAAGGCAACAGAGCCTGGTTTGAGTTTCTAGAAAAAATAATGAAAAAAAGTGCTAGGAGACTTTTTCATAAAGAATTAAAAGATTAAACTATAGTTAATGTCAATCAATCATTGTAGAAAATGTCTTATTAAACAAACTTGATTCCTTTATTTCAAATTAGAAATATATTTGATAATGATAACTGGACTGATGGAAACAGCTTCCTGTAAGGTATTTGTGACTAAGTAGTGTATATTATTTGGAATGAAGATTAACAAGACTTGAAAATAGTAGTGCAAACATGAAGTGGAATATAAACCAGATGACATGTCAAGATAGATGAAACACAATTTCTTATGTGAATTTCTACTGACATCCCACAGGCATGATAACTTCCAAAGTTGTTCAGTGTTGAATCAATGAACCAGAAGCAAACACAAAATCACTGCCAGTAAAATGTGCAGATAAGAAGACTGAATGAATGATAAATGATGAGGAGATATGAGTCTTGGAACACTGAGCCATTTCTAACAAAAAGAATAATCAAATTGTGGGTCTGTGCGAGAGGGGAGAATTGGCTTTCTGAACTTTAGAGTGGTACACAAGATATAAGAAATGTCTTTTTTTTTTTTTCTCTGGATGTGCCACCAGAGCACTGAAACACTGCGTGCACTCTTTTTGTCATGTTTGTGAGAAGACGTTAAAATTTTAGAAATATTGAAAGGGGTAACTAAAATGCCAGAAAAGCACACAAGGCTTGTAGGAAGCACTTCAGAAGAATACTCTATTTGTTTATCTTAGTGGAAATGAGACTCAAAGTTGACTGCATTACAGTGACTCACTGTCTTCATAGAGGGAGAATACAAGTATTGATGGAGACCTGAATTGAAGACAAAGGCATATCAAAAATCAGTAGGTGGATAATAAAGCAACCCTTATTTAAACTGGAAATGTAATACATCACTCTTAAAAGTGAAGGCAAACCTTTTAAAAATATACTTATGAGTTTCTTACTGTCTTTATGCATATCTTCACGTCAAACTGGATCACAGGTATTGCCAAAAGAAGTCAATATGCAGGATGAAGGAACCCAGAATATGCAAAATATAACACCAGATAAAATATGATCCTGTCTCAAAAATCTGTACATTTGTTGCAAAAATACACACCAATAGCTGCAGATACTAATAATGAAACTGTATTTTTGCGTATATGTCTTTACATGCATTATTTTTGCATGTATGTCTGGATTTATTTTTTAAAGGTATTTGGTGCCTGCATAGCATGTTTTAATCATTGTTTCTCCTTTCTTTCTCCTTCTGTCATTCTCTGCCTGATTTTGAGGTCAGATACTCTAGAAGCAGCCTCTACAAATTAAGTTCCTCTAATTTGTATAGAAATGTATGAACAAAAAATCTGTGGCATTTATCCAACACTCAGACATCAGCCAAGATACGCAGAGCAGGAAAAGTTATTACCTTTTCTTACTAAGACATCAAACCTTTTAAAACAACAACCACAGGTTGGAGGTCTATTCATTTTTCCATACAGAGGATATTAGCACAGATAGTTTCTACTAGTACCAACAAAAAAACACATGTAAACATTCTACATACTATATTTATGGAATTATAAAGATCTCTGATGGTTTTGCCTTCAATAATATATTTTTCTTTCAGTTTTTTTTGTTGGTGTGTTGCCTTAGGTTTTAACCCTTATATTTTTCAAATCCTGCATTGTCTGGCGTGTATGCTTTATATCTCGTTGGTTGCTGTTCTCTATAGACATAACAGTGCCACTCTGTACTTACCAAGGATATTCAGGCTGCCCAGAATGGGGATAGGGGGGCGAGCTAAGGGAGAAATTGTAAAGTTTTAATTGGTAAATCTATGCTGATATGAGAATGGACCAAACCTATAAAAGTGTGGAGAACTCGTGACTCATCGTCCATTTTGGGTGATGCCCCAAGGAGGGGGCTTTGTCTGCCCTAAATGTACCTTTGAAGGACTTTTGAATAAATACCCACCTTTTATTCCCTTACTCCTGCCTGGAGTAAGTTTTTTGGGCTAGCCTTTCAGGCATCAAGTGCACATGGGAGACTTTGGATGTTGCTACTAAGCACAGCAGAGCCCTTTAGTTCATTTTGAATGGCATTGGTGGGGAATTAACACACAGCTCATACTGCTGGCTAATGTAGTTGAAATATAGACACAACTCTTACATTTAAAAGGAGGAATATATTTCCCATTCTATCCTACTTTTACAATAATGCATTAAATTTTGCTAATTTCCTTTTCATTTTTTTCTGTCTAGAGATCAATGAAATCTGTGAGTGGTGGCCTGTTACCACTTTGCCAGAACAAACTCACTTCTCCCCTGAGGTTTTATGATTTTCATTTGTTAAACTGGTGCAGTATTGCCTAACAAACAACAGAACTCCACTGACACTAATCAGTGAGGCTATTTACATAACTGTTCTGAATAGGACTACTAGTACCTCTCTGTCAAATAGTAAACAGTTTTTTTACCTTATTTTGAGATATGCTGCTAGAAATGAATCAGTTTCATTTATGGCCTTTATCAAACAACAATGTCCACTTTAAAAAAAAAAGGATAGTGTATGATCTCATAATCCTCTATAAGAAAATATTTTGGCTGGTTTGATGATATCCACCTCTTAATATTTGTCTTTTTTCCTCCTGTCCACTCCTTCCCTTTCTGCAGTGACATAATGACTTTAGACTGGGAAAGTTAACCTTATAGGCTTTTCTACAGTCTCTGAAGAAAAATGGGTACGTTGTGGTTGATTCAAAATAGGACTCCAACTTTAGTGAAAAAAATCATCTTGGGAAGGCCTGTTGGGAAGGCTGAAGGAACTCGTCCTCTCTCAGTGCAAACCATCTCTGTGAAGTTCTTTCACTTCTTCTCCCTGGATGGCAGGCAGATATCCCAGCTAAGAATTTTGTCTTCTAATCCCCTTTATAAAAGAAGTATAGCATAGGTAAGCTTTCAACTCCTCTGTTGGATGCCTGAAGATACATAGAATCATTCCAGTCTCAAAACACACAGAAACTGTAAACAAAAGATACAGGAGGGTTACTTTTTTTTCCCATATGTTTCAACGCTTCAGGAATTTTAAAGCCATTTGCTCATTAATAATGAATTAAATATTCTGTACCTATTCAAATATCTAAATAAATATACAGAATAGCTGAAGTTCAATGACCATGTATTTTTTGTTATAGAAGCAACATACATTTTTTAAGCTAAATGTCATCACCAGTTCTGTTTACATTTCATTTTACATTTGAATGTCTTGGTAAGACAGGTGCTATCCTGGACAGGGCTCAGCTGATAGGCTCTCTTGTCTTAATAGTTCAACATTATTACCATAACATAACATTTATGTATATGTCTCAGCTGTCATAGTTTAAAGAAATATAAATGCCGACCAGAACAAAGTGTGTACAGGCAGACCATGATGACAATGACAAGGCCAAGAAAATTGAAATTGGCATGTTTGAATTAATATATACAATACTTTTTCCAAGGAGTCTTGTAAAGTTAATTAACCCTGATGGCTTTTTTTGCTTTTTCTTTCCCATTTTCTTGCATCTTCTTTCATTGAATGGGGTAATTCATACCTAAAAGAGCAAACAAAGAATAATGTCTTGAAATAGCAAAAATTCTTTTCCTACATACATAAAGACATTCAAAATCTATTTTCTCTATTTTGTTGTTAGAAGGATGCTCTCTGTGCTGGGATCTTAAACACTTCACTGTGCCCATGTCAAATGCTACAACCAAGATGAGTGCACTCCGCTGTATTTCCACTTAAGCTGATCCTTGTTTTGAGACATACTGAAATGTATTCTTGACTTACACAATTTAGTTTTAAATGTAATTAAAAGAGATACAGTTCCAACATGTTGGTTATTAATTAATATTTTATATCAATAATTTTATATTTCAGAAGAATGGAAATATATTAAATATTGACTAAACCCGTCATTAAATATGAATATTCTTTTTCTGCTGAAGCAAATACTTTATAGTAAAGAATACAATATGACATATTATGCTCTATAAGAACTGTGCCTATTAAGAGTCAATTTACAGCCCCTCTTGAGAAAGTGTATGGTCCAAGAAGTGTCTGAGTGAGAAAAGGAGAAGGAGACAGAGGATTAAGAATGTGATAATTTTATTTTTCACCATTCCAGCTATATATTTGTCTCTAAGATACCAAGAGTAAGTGTTTGAGAAAATAAAATATGTCGCACGGGACACGAAAGAAAGACGCAGACGCGTTGAAGAGAGAGAGAGCCAAGACTGCGGGCCAAAAGCCAGGGTCGAGACCCCGCACTTTATTTTATATCCTCCAGAAACCACAGTGGATTGGAGGGAGAAATAGCCACCCCTCCATCACACTGGTCAAAAGAAATATCCATCAAATTTCTCTGCCCAGGAGAAAGGAATGCAAACAATAGAACACAGTTAGGAAAACATGGCTATATTTACAGAGAATGTGTGAGAAACTGTTACAGAAGAATGAAAAAATCAAAGAACTGCAAAACTCAGGGCAACAAAAATGTCCTTTTGTACTCTACACAAGACAATAAACCTGGCATTCCCACTCACTGTTGTCCTGGTGCTGTACTGTTTCTACTTTCCACTGCTTGACCATTGTTCCATTTCTCTTTTCCATGTTAGATTCTCTGTCTTTTGTTCCTTCTCCTAAGTGCAGAAGACTCTGTAATAAAGAAAACAGGGTGGTAAGGATGATATTTCCTTTAACTTTGACTCATTGCTTTAAAATATGGACTTGTTTTGTGACATCGCCATCAAATATTTATTCTGACATTGTTTCTAGGCCCATATGGGCATCTGGAAATTGTTCACCAAGAGAAAAGAGAAGATAGTTGAATTTTTTTCCCAAAGCTGATCCAATATAAACTGGTAGGCATAGGAAAATATGCTTGATCAGCAGTCACACTGTCTTGCAGTGAGTACCAACTTCTAACAGTCTTTTGATCATAGAAAACCTTGCTATTTCCTCCCAGCAGAATATTCTTCACCATTGCTGTATTTCATAATCAAAACAGCTTAGTGATCAAAGGGAGCCATTTTCATTTCTGACATAGGAGTTTTTACCATAAATATATGAAAAAGCAGTTCTTGTCGAACACTTTTTTCCTTCTGAAAGAGTACTTTGAGCAGAATGGGAGAGGTTATTTTTTGTCACATTTTCTAGGGACAGTACCAGCATGTCTATCACTTTTTGCTGGAGACAGACTGAAAGCATGCAGTGTGCCTAACCAAAAATAGCTGTGTTCCAAACACTGTATTTCCCATTAAACTCACCTTGCTTGACACCTTCAGTGCCAGATGGAAATACTGATAAATATTTTGATCTCACATGTTGCTTCTTCATTCCAAAGGCTGAGCTTTCAACTCTTCCATCCTAATTTTCTGTTTATATTTTCTTGGTAGTGAATACTAGATTGCAACCATTCTAAAGCTGACACCCACTTTGACTGTTTAAATGAAAGTTTGTAATACTTTCATAAAAACTGAACAAAATTAAAATTTTAACTGAAATGGATCACTCAAGGTGGATGAACTAGAAGGTTTGCAGTAAGGTTGATTAAAGATAAGATGATACTTTCAAGCAAAAGAAACAGTGTAAGGAATCTAAGGAAATTTATACTAGAGCATAAAACTAGAATTTATTCTGGAGTGCAGTGTTTCAAGTATCATTGCATGACTAAGGTAAAGTAAATTATGCAAAACACAGACTGTAGGGAACAATTTTGCAAATGAATTTTTATCTTTAATTTTCCAAGCTAAGAATATCCATGATACCAGCAAATTCTGGGTGGTGAAAGTGGCAATTCCGCTATGCTCTTTTAATGGATCATTATTTCTATCATTCTCTGGAGGACACTTAACAAACAAGGAACAGTATCCTGAAACCACCAAAGGATATTTATACTGCCTAGGATATCTGTCCACAATGGACCTAAAAAAAGAGTCAGAAACACTGGAAGGTAGACCTGTCAATTGCTTCAGTTCTGATCAATCCAGATCACAGAACAGAAACCAACTTGCCATTAAATATCATAGAAATAAAAACTATTCCATTGTTTGTTCAATTTCAGACAGTTAGGTAAGTTTAAGACAAGCCCTTTTGCTCTTGTATGTTATACTGATGTAACATTATGAGATATTACTGTTGCCAGGAAAACATTGCTGCTAAAAAGCCATTGTATGGATATCTCCCATTGCCACAAAACATTTGGGAATTTCAAAGTCATGGAACACCTTGAAATCTTTAAATTTTTCTACAGTACAGACTGTTCCATGGAATTTAGTTAGTTCCTAGCCCTTGCTTATCCCAGCTGTCTTCATAAGCTCAGAACTACATGAACTCTCACAAATGACATTCCCTGGAAGAATAAACGACTCTGGAAAACATAAGCAATACTTCACACACATAAAATGTATGTATATAAATTATCAGCAGAAATAAACTCATTTGTGCTGAAGTTTTCAAAGAAATTAACTAAAATAATATTTTAAAATTTATTTTCTAATATTTTAAAGAACTTTGGATATTTTACAACAGAGAACAATCACACCTTTAGAGTTTACTAATTTTCTGGGTCTATATTCTGCTCAAGCATTCTATGATAATTGTGCAGAAAAGAAATCAAAGGAAAAGCAGATCATGTTGATTAAGATCTAAAAATCAAGAGTGCCAGAATTTCCTATGTACACTTGCCTAAATACGTTAGATAGGTCTCATGTTTTAACACTGTGCTTTGTTCATAAAATCCTGTTCCCTTTTGATATAGATTTTTCTAAGCTAAGCAAACTAGATTTTCTCTTACAGTATCTTTGATGTTCTGATCATCTATTATACTTCAATTCTCTAATTCAGTGCTAATGGTATCAAAAATCTTTCATGGTATAGACATAAGTAAGTCCTAGATATACTCACTTCTAGGTCAGACTGGATTTAGATTCATCTGACAGAGTCACTCACTGACCACAGATAAGGAAAGTAATTAAGCTGATATGGAAGCAATATATGCTTTGCAACCTCTAATCAGAATCTATTTTTGTTCTCGGAAGTAAACTTTAAGATAGCCTGATACTAAGCTTGAGATCAAGTGTAGAAAGAAGGATCTTGTGTCTACTCTTAATACAGCAGAACAATCAATTCTCAAGCTGCAAGTGAAAGCAGAACTATTCACGTTCTTAAAAGTCAAGCTTAATATATTCAAATGTGACTTTTCTGCTTCAACCACTTGGAGATGTAGCTATTAAGGGTATAAATCTTGCTTAGCATAATTAAAAATAAATGTTTCATTATCCTAAGTCTCTCTTTACTTTTGCACAGAAAGTAAAAAGGGAAATTGTCTGCAGGAAATAGGAATGGATGAATAGGAAATATGGTTCCATGGCCTCCTACACATATTTATATTTCATTTAACTAGTAAGGGAGATACATAAGCAGATCGTTGTTTTTGTCACCAAATTAATTTCAACAGTCTTGTTTTTTTTCCTTACTGGGAGATGTACTTTCAGTTCCTGAGTCTTCTTCACTTAAGGCATTTTAAGGAAACAAGTCAACAGACCTGGGATGATTATCAGCTTTGAAAAGAAAAATATCCATTACTTTTTGCTTCCCATTAGGATGCCACAAATTCCACAGTAATAGTTACTGAATAGTAATACAAGCCCAGATTTTCCACACATCTTTCAAACACCTCTCCCCCCAGTTCAATTCAGGCTACTCTGGAGATAAGGATTTTTAAGCATACCATAACTAAAGCGTTTGTTTGGGTTAGTTTTCTTCATTTACAAATACAACATTATTTTTCTATATATAAACACAAGCTAGCTCTTCCATTTGAGAAGCCACATAGTGACGGGCCCACCACGGGGCCGGGGTCTGGTACCGGAAAGTCAGGAGAAACAGGAAGTCAGGGGGAGCAGGAAAGGGTTGTGGCATGGCCCAAAGGGACTGTGGGAAGAAGAAGGTACCGTGGAGGACCATGCCATGTGCTGTCCGCCATGATTTGTTACACAATCATCTTGAGGAAAAGGGGATGTTGCAATAGGGAAAGAGGGAAAGGGAAAAGGCATTTGGGAAGGAACCGAAGCGAGGGGGCCCTCCTCGTTTCGGCTGGGCAGCTGGGCAAACCAGAGGCAGAGAGATGGTGGCAACCCTGAGCCTGTGGGCAGAGTGCTTCTGTTGATTTGTCCAGCATGTGGGAAAGAGGGTTAGGGGCAGAGGGTGAGGGAAGCAAATTAGGTGTATTTTGAACTAGAGTAGACTCCTGTGGCTTTTTATTATCTCTTCCCTTTGCTTTTACTAAATTGTATATAAGAATTAATAGAGGGCAGAATTTCGCAATTGAGATGTCTCCATTATTTTGCAATTCAGTCAACTGTTTGCCAAGTGAAACCCGTAAGACAGGATTTTTTTATTTCTGTTGCAGAAATTCTGGGAAAATATATAAAAAGCCACTTTACGACTTTTTTGAGTAGGGTTTTTGAAAATTTCATTTCACCTTCATCAAGGTAGGTTTTGATTTGGGTCTAAACCTCTTTCTGGCGTGTAGATAATTTGAAACCCATTTTAAAATTCTATTACACCAAAGCCTACCTTAAACCATGGAAAAACGGGGGAAAAAAAAAAAAAGAAAACTGCCCAGGGACCAGTAAATCGCAAACCCCGTACCCCGAGGGGTGCACTCACCAAACATGTGTTCCTAAGCTGGTCCTGGAGAAAAAATAACCTGTGGAAAGAGTTTCTCACTTTTAAACTGATCCTTAGTATCAGCGCAAAAAAAAAAAAACAAGGAAAAAAAGGTTGTCAGTTTACTTCTGGGGGCGGTGGGACAGCATGGCCGGAACAGGAACTCTGTGGCGCGGCTGGACTTGGATTAGCACGGCTCTGGCACGGGATGGTGCAGCAGAGCGGCTGTTGCTGCTGGTCATGGTGCACATGCACGTACTTTTTTTCCTCGTGGAAGTGCCTGTTCAGGGTCTCCACACTTTACGCAGAGCCTTCGAGACCACACAGCGTCCAATAAAAGAGAGTTTAGTCCCTGCTAGTGTGAGTCGCATGAACCTGCACCTCCCAAATACAGAGTCCTTACTAACGCAGATGATCAGTTTCTGCTGGCTTCTCTAGCTATGAGTTTCCCCAGGCTGGTTTTCTTAGCATCAGCGAGAACAAAAGGCAAAAGAGGGTTCTTCTCTGGAATTACAGCCTTTTTATTGTAAATCCAATGTTGCGTTGTGAGGGTCCAGGTGAGCGAGAGAGCAGACAGCCTGACGGCTGTGGAATTTCAGGAGAAAGAGGGCGTGGGAAGTTTGTAGGGGTCTCTTAAAGGGGGTGGAACACAGGGAGCACCCAATAGGAAACCACATAGTTCAAAGTGACCAGTGGAGGGGAGAGCTTTCCAGGGCATAACCATATATGGAACCTAAAATAAGAAACACTTGAGCCAGTGATCTTTTACCATGTCTAGGAACCAGGAGCAAGTCCTGAGCTTTGCCCACCAGCCCTGAAGCTCAGGTGCAGCAGTTTCTGCCGGGCACACTGCTACAACATAGAGCCCATCTGACAGAGGTATTATGGTATTTTCAAGACATCTTCATATCATTGATACCTGGAAACATCTAAGTTGGTACTAAACATCTATGTGCGGATACCTGAATTGAATCCCAGACTCTAAACATGCACTATAGAGACCAGTCAGCTGAATCAATCCCTGCTGCATGAACAGTTCTAATTAAATCATGCTCAGCTCCAGCGGAAGAAGAGACCTGTATTTTTTGTGGACTTCTTAGGCCTTCCACTTGAGCCGAACTCTACCCTCACAGAGACAACAGCTCAGTCAGCTAGCCATGGACATCTGGTGTCAGTGAGAATTTAAAGTTATTTTGTCTGCCCTTCAGGTGTAACTCAAATAACAATAGTTTTCAGTGCTGTTTTCTACCTTATTGTGCGTACACAATCTTTAAAAAAGGTGATTATTCATGCAAAATCATACTTAGTGCAGTATTACAGGGTGTTTGTATCCAGAATGGTGTTGAAAGTAAGTTAAATAAATTATTCTGGTTTTGTTTAATTTAGGACATGAAGTTCACTATCAGCTTTTTACTTCCAGACTTTTGTGGTGGTTTGACAGGGTGTCTGGCTTTTTGGGATTGGTAGGGGCCAGAAAGATGGCTCCTGTAAAAAGCTGCCAGAAGCTTCCACAGCTGTCCAGCCAGGGCCTATCCCTGATGGCTCTGAAGATGGACATGCTGCAAGCCACAGCTGGGCCACTTAGAGAAGAAGGTAACGCCTCTGTGACAAAATGTTTAAGAAGGAGTCACAGTAGTACGCAGGCGCATGCCATGTAGTTGTAGATAGGCAGGGAAGAAGTACAGCATGTAGAAGAAACAACAGATATGGACACCGGCAGAGTCAGCCAAGAAGAAGAAGGAGGGGGAGGAGGTGCTCCAAACATCGAAGTTAANTCTCCACAGCCTGTGGTAAGGACTGTACCAATGCAGTGTTCCCCTGCACCCTGAGGGTCCATGAAGGAGCAGAGATCCAGCCCACACAGGAGCAGGAGGCGTGGACTCCTACAGGAGGGACTTTTGGTCTGGAGGGGGCCGATGTGGATAACGAGGCCTTTGCTCCCGGGGACTGAGGGAGTCATTTGTGGTAAAAAAGCCTTGTTCCACCGCCACCCTAAGTATGGACCAGCCCAGCCTTGGGAGAAAAAGCAGGCAGCAGTGACTGTGCGGGCTGCTTGCCAAGAGGGGAAAAAATAATTTGTGCAAAAATGCTACAGTGCCTGCAAGAAGGGAAAAAGAAAGAAATCTGCCTCCTCTGCAGAGAATTGCCAAGAGAAAACATCTGAGAAAATGAACTGACTAGGAAACCCCCTCCCGGTTCTCCTTACTTTCTGAGGGAGGGAGGGAGGGATTTTGGGGGGAGAGAAAGTGTTTAAGAGAATGTTTTCCTTACTCCTTCAACTCTGTAATAAATTCATTTATCACTTTTAAGTTTTGAGCCTGTTTTGCCTGCCTGGGATAGCAGCTTAATTAGACCTTTTTTCTCTCTTAGTGTCCTTATCTCAACTTGGTAAAATACATCATTAAAAAATTCCTCTCCACTGTCCATTTGCAGAGGGGAGAGAGTGGCTTTCATGGGAGCTTTGGTATTTGTCCAGAGCTCAAACCACGACAACTTGTTTTCCAGAAATTTAAGAATCTGACTGGGTCTAAAAGAATGGAACAAAACTCCATCTGTGATCTTGCACTTCACAGCTTAGAATACATGCTGTTTCCAGATCATAATAATGGAGCAAGAAACTTCATTTTATAACTACAGCATTTTTTTGCAAGTCTGCATAATCTCAAATGTTACTATTCAGGGTCACTGAGAATATGAAACAAAAGGGGCAAATGATCTAGTTACATGGTCTTCCTGTCATGTAAACACAAATATGCTCTTGTCCATGGTAATTTTAAAATTTTTTAAATTATATTGCTCAAAACTACTTCTCTTTTGTTCAGAAATGCCATCTGTCTAAAAATGTAATTTGCCTCCTTTGTAAAATGATTTTCTGATTTAACTTCTGAATTTTGAGATTCAGAAAAAATTTGATTGTAATTCCTGTACTGGTCATTTATGTTCAGTGAAACATTTCACCCAGAGTTACTAAGATCACCTCAATTTTTTTCCTTTATATATGTAAAGTTGTTCACAGTGGAATGAAGACACACATAACTATTTTGTTATGTACAAATCTTAACTAGTTATTCGTATTAGGCAGTTGTCTTGGGGTGACTGTATCATTTCCCCACAATACTGTATTCCCACTGTCAGCTGTAAGATTAGCATGGCCCCTGTGCAAGGATGAAACGCAATGAAGCGTTCCATATTTTTCATTGTCAGCGGAGCTTTCAGGATGGGGTCATGTTTCTACACAGGAAAAAACAGATCTCTGCCCAGTGGAACTGTTTATGAAGTGGGGGCAACTCCCCCAGAAGTCCTTCCTGCTGCTGCTGCTGCTTCTGCTGCATTTTTTTGTTTTTTTCTCCTGCTTGCCCAGCCCTCCTGTGGACTGCCTGCCTCAAGAAGAGCAGGGAGAGGTTTTTTTCCCTTTTTTCATCTCTTTCCTTTTTCCTTGGACCTGTATCATTACCTGGAACTGAGGTGGGGATCAACATCAGAGGGACATTTCCCCTCCCGGGCCTAGGGATGCCTGGTGCAGCCTGTGCTGGGACCCCAGCTTCAGGAGACTAACCAGACAGAAGAGACTCTGGGGCTTTCTACTGAGGTTTTCCCTTTTTAGGGATTTATTATCTGATATTATTAATTTGGTTTTTATCTTTGCTGTGTCTGCATATTGTGTGTGAATAAACAGGGTTTTTTTCACTTTCGTCTGAGAAATTTATTTCTGAACCTAGTAGAAGAGGGGCTGGTGAAAACTGCCTTCTGATTGGAAGGGGTTTCCTCTTGATATTGTCTCAAATGATAACAGCAGTGAAGAAAAAAACCGTGCAGGCATGATTGAAAATGTAATTTAAATACAATGAAAACTTTTACCTATTCAGCATCACACTTGTGAGAGCAGAAAACATTGTGTCATAATCATTGTCACTATTCATGTACACAGAGCTCTGCTGATTTAATTTTTTTGATCTGATGAAAAAAAGTAGATTGCATATCCATCTACATGCAATCACTTATTTTACTAAGAAAATAATTGCATCCAGAATGTCCAATTTATGACATAAACAATCATATAACATATAGCTGAAAAAATGAGAACAGAAGATTTTTGAAACATGGTATTCAGAAATACTACAAAAGCTGTTAAAAAAAAAAAAAGTACCTATTACTGCAGCTGGGTGGGGAATCCCAACCACAAATATGGGCTGAGTGGAGAATGAATTGAGAGTAGCCCTGCTGAGAAGGACGTGGAGTGTTGGTGGAAGTAGATGATCTACAAGGTACCTTCCAACTCAAACCATTCTATGATTTTATGATTCTCTGAACTAATCCAAAGCCTCTGCTAAAGTAGGGTTGGATAGAGCAGGTTGACCAGGACCAATTCTAGTCAGATTTTGATTTTTTTCAGAAACTAAGAATCCACATCTTCTTTTGGCAATCTGAGTGGTTGAACTGCCCTCACAGGAAAAAAAAGCTTTTCCTCTCTTCACATGGGATTTCATGTTATGATGACCTCTGTGACCTAAGTAAAAGGCCCAAGAGATGATTATACTAATAGATATCCAATTACATTGTTCTAAAACATTACTTGAATGGCATTTTACAGGAAGTACTATAGCACCTGAACCAAAGGAGAATGATTGTGAAATAAAAGAACTCAACATAAATTTTCTAGGCATTTACAGTGGTGGTTGTAGATTAGATAATGATCTGGTGGTGAGGCACTGGAACAGTTGCAGGTGTCCCATCCCTGCAACTGTTCAAGGCCAGGATGGAAGGGGCTCTGAGTAACCTGGTATAGTGGAAGGTGTCCCTGTCCATGGCAGGGGTCTTTAAGGTCTCTTCCAACTCAAGCCTTTCTATGATATCTATGGATATATCAGAAGACAGAAACAAGGGGGTTAATGAGGATGTATTGGATAGTATGGGACCTGAAGATAATGTAAATGCTGTGGGACAAGGGGTGGAATTTGTACTGATTTTGTTTGCGATGGACGTAATTTTCTTCACAATGACTCTTATGGTGCTATGTTTTGGATTTTTGAGCAAAACAGTGTTGATAGCACACCAATATTTCATCTGTTGCTCAGCAGTGTTTACACACTGTCAAGGTGTTCTCTGTTTCTCACACTGCAACCCTTCCCCCTACAGGGAATGGGCTGGGTGTGCCCAAAATGTTGGAAGAGGACACAGCCCGACAGCAGACTACAACTGACCAAATGGATGTCTTATAACACATAGCATCCTGCTCAGCACGTAGAGCTGGGGAAGGAAAAAAGAAGGGGGGATATTTGAAGTGTTGACGTTTGTCTTCCCGAGTCACCATTACACACAACACAGTCCTGTTTTCCTGTGGATGCCTGACAGGGGGAACTAATGAACAAATTCCTTATCTTGCTTTGCTTGCTTTACCTATCAAATTGTCTTTATCTCAGTCCATGAGTTTTCTCACTATTACACTCTGATACTCTTTCTCATTCCTTCAGGGACAAGTTAGCAGAGGCCCGTGTGGTGCTCGACTTCCCAGGGGAATTAATTCATGACCTTGTATGAGAAATTTTTAAAGGAAGTCTTTTTTTCCCCCTTGCTTTCTTCCTCTCTCCTGTTTAATACCACATCATTGACCCAAAGATCCCCTTTTCCTGTGAAGTACACAGAATTCAGCTTAGCCAAAACTTCTCTGTAGCACAATTGACCTTAGTTGTCCTAATTGTACGCTTGAATGGCGCATAAGGTAGATGTATAAAACATTCATGTGTTTTTCTCTCTTTCAGCTTATGAACTGTTTATGACAGGTGATTTGTTGTAGTCGCAGCAACATCTATTACATGATAAATGCTGCAACCTGCATAGGAATACAGAATTGAAATTATTTGGTTTTTTCCTTCTCTGTCTGTCTTCCAAAGAAAAGTCATGTAAACCTTTTTCAGCAGTAAAAAATGAAACCTTATGAATTGCAAAAGGTCTTATCAGGCAAAGAAAAATTAAAGGATTGCCTTGAGTTCCACAGTAAGCTTTCAATTTGGCAATCTGTTTTTTACAATTTAAGCAAAGTCAATTGAACCCTCTGGAATAACTCCAGAGCTAAAGTGGCCTGGGCACTTATGGGACTGGGATCTCAAGTTTATAAAAAGCTATAAAGAAACCCCTTCACTTTTTCTTGGCACTAAGCTGAATTCACTGTTTTATGCCATAGGACATTTTACTTTCACAACATGGGTGCAAAATATACTTGTTTACATTTAGTGGAACTTAGTGCTTTCTATGCATATCTAAATGCTGTAAAAAAAAATCAATAAATCAGAGATCCAAACTCCCTGTCTTCCTAAATATCACATATGAATTACAACCAGTTAATGCCTACAGTGCATAACAGCCTAGACCAAAACCTCAGCTTCCTCTATACACGTAACACCACATAGAAATTTATAATATTCAGAGATTACACTGTGTATTTGTGTGTATTCATGACTAAGAAAATTAGAACTGTGAAAGTCACAGGTAGAAATTGTGATTCATTATTGACCAAAATAGAATTATTAGTTTCCAACACCATCATATTCCATGGGAGATTAGTCGTAGTTTAATAGACCTCAAAGAACAATAAGCACATGAATAAAGCTTTGTTGTGCAAAGTTTGCTGTTTCAAGTGCATTTATCTGAACTTTAACAATAATGTACGCATTTCAAAATATTCAATTCCCACATCATTGACTTTTTTTTTTTTTTTTAATCAGGCTTTATTGGGTAAGTGCTTCACCAGCATTGTAAAGGACAGAAAATTGTATGCAAGTTTAAAAGAAAACTGCCAGATCCACTTCATAATATTATTTATTTTCAGATTTTCATAAGACAATATGAGAAGCTTAAAGGTAGAATTTTCTGCAATATCACTCCTAGTGAGAATTTCTACTGCAGAGCTTAGTTCTGTACTGCTTTTTGGATCACTACTCTTTCCTTTACCAGCTGCTTTCACAGTTAGAGCACGAGTGTCTTAACTCATTGCAAAATTTACAGAAGGAGACCTATCACCTTCCTAGGGAAGACCATATCCCAAAGTGACTATGCAGTCATCCAGAGGTTTTTCTTTCTCCATAAATGCTGCTCTTTGCTTTCGACTAACTTTTTAAATTTAGGCAGAATCTATATTAGATTCTTTTTGAGATTCCTCCAGACTTGTCATTTTTTCCCTACTTATTTCTCACTCTCCAAATTCATAGTATTATTGTTCAGTTCAGACTGTGTTATAACCTGTGTTTCAGTGCCTATTCAGCCAAGAGATTGATTGAAGTTAATACCGAGGTTCATGTAGAGAAGGGACCAGTGGGTCTGCTCTTTATTTCCTCTGAGTGAACAGCTTTGCTTAGTATATGTCATTGATTTAGTTTTATTCCTTCTATATTTAACCTTGTTTTCTATTACTGTTATAAGTTTTTAATAAAAAAAGCCCTAAACACTCACAAGAAAATCCTTACTCTACAATCTTATGAAGTTGCCTCAGGAAGCTGAACAGGACCCAAATCAATTTGATCTCTCACAGTAAATGATATCTGCTGTAAATTACTGAAATATTGTCAGAAGTAATGCCCCAAAAGAATCAGAAATCTTCCTGAGGAAAACAAATATCTCAAAATCAGCATTTCATTATTTTAAGTTAAAAACTATGTATTTGATTGACCATTAGTACAACAGAAAACCAGCAAAGGATAAGCAGCACAACTTTTGAATATGACTGATAAGCTGCTCTTTGATAAGGACATTTCAAAAATTCAGAATAAAGAGCATCCCTACCTTCATAATGTGTTGACAACACATTGCTTTGCAAGCATAGTAACAAAAATAATGAAAAAATACACTGAAATAATATGAGTAAAATGAGTTGGATTATGAAATAGGAATCTGTCTCTTGCTGTTTTTTCTTACTCTTTATACTCACTGATTTTCAGCATTTAAACAGCATTTAAGCAGCATTTAAGTTTTTTTGTGTAAGACTGGACATAGAAAGTCTGGGCAGGCATTGTGATTCTCCTAGGTACTATAATATGAATATTGAAGTTGTTCTACAACACTTTATGTTATTTGCTCTGGTTTTGCTATGAGAACAGTCATATACTGTAAGCCTGTGTTACATAATCTTGTTTTGCTAAGAAAAATGGGCAATGTGATAGAAATATATTTTCTGTGGGAAAAGAATACTTAATGTTTTTTGTAACACCTGACAGCTTACTATCACAAATCACAAACACAGTTGCTTACCCAGTTTAGAGCCAATTTCACAGCTTTTTGGTTATGTTAATATAAAAAAATCACATTAAATTGTTGTTTGATTATTATGAAAAATCTTCATAATGGCCCAGCATTTTAGTCAATGCAAATGCAAGTATGATAAATGGAATTAAATCCAAACAAAATTGTATCATATTCAGATCTTTTGCATTCCTTATCTGAACTGTAATATATTTTCAAAATAAGCATTGACATTGGTATTTCTCTTTGAAAATAGTATTCAAACCTTTTTTGTTAACAAAAATGTGGGCTGGAGACAAGAAATAATATGAAATTTTCAGAAGTATGATTCATAGGAGCAAAATAATTACTTATTTGGCTGGTACATTTTACAGCTGGATTCTCAGGTCTAATCAGAATAAGGTTTTTCCTTACTATGATGTAAAAACTGGAAGAAATGGTTTGCACTCTGAAGTTCTAATGATAGGCACTCAAATATGAAAGTGTTGACCTTTACTCTGTGCATGGAATTAGAAGACTCACATTGCTATGACTTTCTCTTAGTGTTATAACAATTGAACGTGTTGAAAAATGGTTTTCCTATGTTTAAAAATCTTATAAGAAGATTTCTTCAATTAAATAAAACTGACTTATTATAATAAAATTAAAGAGATCAAAAAGTCCAGAGTAAGTTTTAACAGCCTTAAATAAGAGAGAGGACAGCAATAAAATGGAAAATGTTCAGGTCTTAAGTGAGAACAGCCCTAAACAATCTGTCTCCAACAATAGAGCAGAAAGTCAGCATAAGCCTGTAACCCTTTTCTTTGTTCCTAGCATTTCAAAAGGGTGTTTCATTGTTCTGGCTGAAAATGACATCATGAAATGACATGACTATGACCTGTAGAAAGGCAGGCACTGCTTCAAATATAATCAATGAAAAGGTTAAATTCTTTTAAATAAGAAATATTCTTGCAGGCTAACAGGGACAGAAATTCAATGAGCTCTCTAAATAATTAGGTCCCATTAAAAAGTTCCTTTTCATAGTTAATATCGTAATTTATACATCATATGGGGTTATATAGTTCAAGGTGGTTTACAGTGGATGAAGAGAAAGAAATACAAAATTCTCTGTTCTAAGTGAGTGATACTGACTGTAAGCCAGGTCCAAAGCATACTTGTATACTGGCAGAGCATTAGCATGCAAAAAAACAATTGATCTTGCATTAACAAGATCGATTACCAGAACAAATAATTTCTCTGTCAACACAGAGAGTACAACATGGCTGACTCAAATGTTAAAGTCTGTCATAAATATCTGCATTAAGTCATGTGAATTGCTGTTCATTACTCAGTCAACCTGTTAAGGATGCTCAGTTCCTGGTAGGATGGGGCTTATCAACCTCATAGACTACTTATAATGGCAGTGGGGGTATGTTAAAAATAAAAACAACAATTTCCTCTTTGGGGAGTTGTCTACTGGGTTTGTGTGTTTTGTTTGTTTCCTTAAGTGGGCATATTAAGGAAAGTAAATGTTTTTCTTTATTATTTTATGAGAGAAGCAATCAACTGTATTCTATATTTAATTTGGGTTTTTTTCTACTTGTTCATTCTATTTCCATTCTCTCTTTTCTTTTTCCTCTTGCTTTTTCCTCACCTAAATGATCTGTGTTTACTTTCAGTCCTGTGTGTGGGACTCCATGCAATGTCTCCTACAAAAATGAAAGATTAAGTTAATACCAGCAAAATACCAGTGAAAAGCAATTCAAATGGAGGAAGGATATTAACAACAGTCTATCTTTATTGCAAGTGTAGTAGCATGACTAATAACCAGACAAATTTTAATATACTGTCATATTTAAACATATTGTAATCACATTTCCAGTTTTAAGAGAAGGTAATATCTGTGAAGTTCATAGAGTTATTTGTATTATTGGAGTTTTAAAATTTCTCCAGTATGTCACAATACTTAAGTGAAAAAAATATTGTTCAAAGAACATTAATGCTGTGTTTTACTGTTGTGTTTTTAATGCTGTGTTTACTTGCTGTGCTGCCTGTTCCAGAAGCCAAATAATAGGGTCACAGACACATGCAAGATGAATGGACTATCAGAATCCAAGCACTTTACAAAAAGTAATAATATAAAATAGGACTTATTTTATTCTCCATTTGGAAATATAAGCACAGATAAATCAAAACTTTCTTTTAACAGCTTTTACCTCTTCCTCACGTGACACGCCTTAATCTCTGAAAGGTGTTTGTTGTGAAAGGCCTGCACTCAAACTCTTCAACCCTGACTGATTGCAATTATCCTTAAATAGCTTGGTAGTAGGACTGACTTCCATGTCTAAGCAGAAGTCCTAAAATGAGGATGAGGTTTGGCTCAGTGAATGCAAAACAATTTAATATAGAAGATTCAGTATTTTGATGTCACTATCTGTTCAGCAAATTGTAGGTATAAGATTTCGTGAAAGAGAGCATAGACAAAAGACTAGATCTTGCTTTCTGCCATTTTGAAAGTCTTTCTAAAGAAAACTATAAAAGCAATAATTTAGTTATGTTTTCTGTCTAAATAAAGTAAATACAGAAATAAGAAAGAAAGACAGAAAAATTTTAAAGTCTAAATGTTTAGGAGCATAGAAACTTTATGAATTAAATTAAAACATAGCCAAAGAATTTAAAGCTTTATGATCTTATTGTTATGGATTCATAGAACAGAGGAAAATTTTCCTAGGGGTTTATGTTTCCATTAAAGGGAATTCAGGAATGCTACAGAAATAGTGCTCATACAGAAGAAACACCTCATTTAAAAGATTTTTTCAGATGTTCAGTAAACTACCAAAATGTTGGAGATTCTCCCCCAGCAATTTGATCTAAATTTCAAACCTGCTTGCAATGAAGGCACATTACTGTATTTGGTAATGGAGGGAATTCATTAGTTACACCTGACTCCAGACACAAATATGTATTTCCATGTTTAAGTCCAGTGGTAAGGATGCACTTGTAAGTGCTTCATTGTGCTGGTTTTGCTGGGGTACACTTAATTTTCTCTGTAGTGGCTGGTATAGGGCTATATTTTGGATTTGTGCTGAACACAGTGTTGATAATACAGGGATGTTTTTGTTGTTGCTGAGCAGGCCTTACACAGAGACAAGGCTTTTCCAGTTTTCCATGTGGAGAGGAAGATGGGTGTGCATGGGAGTTTGGGAGGAGGCACAGCTGGGATAGGTGACACAAACTGAGCAAAAGGATACCCCAGACCATGCGACATCACATTCAGGATACAAAGTGTGGGGAAGAAGGAAGGGACATTTGGAGTGGTGGTGTTTGTCTTCCCAAGTCACTGTTACCATGATCTGGCCCTGCTCTCCTGGGGATGGCTGAACACCTGCCTGCACATGGGAAGCAGTGAATTAAATCCTTCTGTGTGCGTGTCTTTTGCTTTCCCTAATAAACTGTCTGCATCTCAACCCAGGAGTTTTCTGGCTTTCGCTCTTCCAGTTCTCTCCCCAATCTCTCTGCTGGGGGAGGGACTGAGCTGCTGCCTGGGCCTTGGTTGCCGGCTGGGGTGAAACCACAACATTCATGTTCTAAAGAGATTCAGTGTGTAAAACAGGCACAATAATTGATCTTGGAGACACAAAACAAGAGATGAGCTTCTAGAAAATACTTATTTGAGAGAATTATTTGATTTCTAACATACTATGTTGTAAATACTTGTAATAAAATTACTTTTTAACAAAACAAAAGCCATATTATTCATGAACAAAACATAATTGTGATCGTAGAGGTCTTTTTCTACAGTTTATTACAACTGTAGACATTGAAAATTTCTTTTAAAGATAGGGTGCTTAAAAAATAAACATGGCTCCTGTAAATTGTGTTTTTCCCAATGTTCGCTATTTTTCTTCTTTCTTTACTTGGTAAAACACCCAGATTTTGACAGAATCTAACCTAATGACCCTAATGTTTTGGGTCAGTAAATCTAATTGACCTGGAATTAGTAAAGGGGACAGCCTAAACCTCCTTTGTGCGTATGAACCAGATAATTACTTGTAAATAGCCAGTGGTTGAGATGAAAGACTACAGGAAAGTAGAAATGGCAGCAATCTGGTCAACAACTTCCTTTCTGCAAAGCATAAACCATGAAGATGACACTCTCTGAAGGGTCTGAGAGTAAAAAGTAATTTTACTTTGATGCTGAGCCATCTCCAAGTAAAGCATTTGGACAATTCTGTATCAATAATTCAGAGCTTTTCTTTCAGATCAGGAAGTAGAAAAAAGATGGTTAGAAGGAATTAAGAAATGTAAAGGCTAAGGAACTTTACACATTATTTTGATGTTTTATGATCTTCATATTAATTCAGGACTAAAATCAGAATCACTTAGAAACTGAAACAGATATCTCTGTTCTTTTCAGACTTCTTAGAGACAGTATCTGAGTAAGCTGGCTTTTATCATTCTGCTTTGTAAACTTCGAGTTTCTCCATTTCACTTGTTTGTTGTTTTGGCTTCTCAATACTTTTCCAATTATGCCAGTGACTTTAACATCATGACCTTAATATCATGTCAGGTCAGTTCTGTGTTCATACTGGGGATAATGAGCCAAATAAAGCTGCATATGAACTGAAGTAAATGGAGACAACAACTATGCTGAATTTCTAGCATTATTTGTAGAACATTCCTGATTCTACTGTGTAGATAAATTTCCATATCCCTTTAGTTCTGTGTAGCCTGTTGCATTATCATATACAACAGATCCACATAAGTTTTATCAAAATATAAAATTATTTTATTCCTTATGATCAGATTCTCAATTGTTCTATTTCTCCATTTGGTAACTGCTTGCATCAGCCTTAGAAAAAATGCAATACACAATTAAAAAAAAAAAAAATAGGAAAAAGCTGCGAAGAGCTTAATTTCAATGTTTATATAGATAAATAAGCTGAATTTAATATATTTACTATAATATAGTATCCCACATGTGCTGGTAAAAATCGATATTATATCAAGATTAGTTTAATATTTTATTTTTTCGTTGTAGTTTCCTTAGGCCAACTTTTATCACAGTTTCTAAGATGTTAAATTTTAACCTTCTCTTTCATTCTTAAGTAAAAGATTCTGTCATGTTTCCAGCACATATAAATATTTATGAAATTCAACTCTTCAAGAGACTGTATGCTTTTGAAGATAAATCAATGGAATTAATTTAAATGACTGTGACCTTTGATTTATAGAAAATGAATCAAAGATTCTGCACAACAGGCCATGCCTGATACAAGTAATATTTTAAAATTGCAGGGGAAACTTACACAGGTACGCCTGTGTTTACGTGCACGTATGTATATAAATATGCATACATCTACGCACATATGTGTATAGATGTATGCCTGTAAGCCTATACAAAATTTGACAAAACCATGTAATCACTCATTATTTTTTCATCAAGGTGATAGCAAAGATTAGCAACGTTCCTGTATTGGATGGATAATTCAACAATTGTTAAAGCTTTCATATTTCAGGGTATATTCATGAGCTCTGATCTCTTTGTCTGGGATCTATTTTGTGCTGCAGATGCCTTAGTAGCTGATGAGAATGCCATCATTCTTGAAATTCTGGATGTATTCACTTAAACTCTTTCAGAGTTACACCTATCAGAAAATTGCTTACCTCTGACCAGTCTGATCCTTTCAGGAATAAAGCATCAGGAAAGAAAAGAACAGAGTTTTGGTAAAAGAGTGTATTCACTGTAATAAGCTTAAGAATAAGGCTTAAGAACAGTTTGTCTGGAAAACTGGTGTCTTTTATAAGATAAATTAATCAATTAAATGGTACTTTCTCTGTCCCTACACATCTTCCTTTGTCTATATTTGCAGACCATGGTAAATAGAACACCAGTTGCATGGAGACTAATCCTTCTCTGCATGGAATTTGTGTGAAATTTAGAATAAAATTCAGAAACTTCCCATGTCCTAACATATACCTTTTATCTTCATTCCAGCTGCTCCATGTAAAGCAAATAAAGGTAATTTAGAGTGACAGTTACACACAACACTCTTAAGATGAAGAGATGATTTTTGAAACCTTTTTCCACTCAACACACGGCTAAAAGCACCTACTCTCATGTAGAAAGTTTTGTCAAATAGTCCTGTCAAAACCTCTTCTGGTGTCTTTCCCATTGCTACACAGTCAAGACATGTTTTTTTTTACTTATTCCGAGAAGTATGCTTTTTTTTCCAATTTATTGTCAATATTTTTCACTTCTCACTGTGTGAAAAGCGGATGGAAACTTTTCACTTTCAGTTTTCATTGTCCATATTTTGATGTTGATGGTCTTTTTTATGAAATGAAGACAATGAGAAAAAAATGAATGAATAAAGACATTAATTCAGAACATTCTTACCCGTTAATGGTTCCTTAATGGTTCCTTAAATGTCTTTCATCTAAAGTCTGGAGAAATGTTAGATATTTGGAAATGTTATTGTGTTCATGACATAGATATCTTGCTCAACATGGTTTTCTCAACAATATCAGGAAAATTTAAATAAATTTTAACAAATTTTAACAAATTTTAATTTAATCTGAGTTTTATTGTTTTTATAAAGCTGATATTAATCTTCCACAATAAATTAATTATAATTTTGTACTTTGAGGAAGCAAAGTTTGTAGAAGCATAGGTTGATAAAAACAAAACATTTCCTGAGTGTTTAGCTTTCCAGTGTACCAAAGTTTTCCTGGGATAATTCAGATCTTTGTGGCTGGTGTTCTAGACATCTCTTTTTTATGTAAAAACAAATTCCAGTAAGGCTAAGTCCTTAGATCTCTTTCAGAAAATTTTAATTTTATCAACCTCAATTTATTCATGGAGGAATGAGATGAAACAAAGATAGAGGATATTGGATCTTAGTCATAAAGTCTGGAACGTGACTACATCCCATTCTCAAGCCTTACTGTAATTTATAACCTTGGGGATCCAGATGCAACACAAAGAGCATGGAAATAGGGCACAGTAACACTAGTTTCTATGATAGGATGTCTGGAATGAAACTTTTGTCACAGATCTGAATGTTCAGACAATTATTCTAAAAGAAGTTTGAAGGTCAGTTATCTCACAGTAACCTGTGGTGTTAGAAGTTAGTACAAGGTATGACAGTTTTGCATCTTCTTTAGTAATTCAGATGATGGTATGGAGGGTCATCATCTCTAAATTTGCACAAAATTCCTAAGTGGGGAAGCATTTGATGAGCTGGAGTGCAGGGCTGCCATTCAGAGTCAGTCCATTAAGTCAGTTCTTTTCTTCTGTCAGGCTGGGGGAATAAACTAAAATAAACAACAACTAATTAAAAAAAAAAGTCATCTTCAAAGTTCAGTCCCTGGGTAGCACGACACTGGTATCAATATGGGCTGGGGGGTGAACGGACTGAGGGCACTATTGAGGAGAAGACTTGGGAGTTTTGGTGGATGAAAAGATTACATTTGGCTTATTGCACCCTATTCTGGGGTCCTCAGTACAAGAAAGAGGTGGCCCTGTCAGAGTGGATCTAGAAGAGGACCACAAATATTTTCAGAGGGCTGGAACACCTCTTCTGTGAGGAAAAGCTGAGAGATTTTATGTTTCTCCTACAGAAGATATGGCTCCAGAGAAACCTTATTCCAACCATTCAACACCTAAAGGGGGCTTATAAGAAATATGGAGACAAACCTTTTAGTACTGTCTATTGAAAAAGAATGAGGTGTAATGGTTTTAAAATAAAAGATAATCAATTCAGACTAGGTGTGAGGAAGAAATTTTTTACGATGAGTGTGATGATATACTGGCACAGGTTGCCCAGAGAGGTGGCAGATGCCACATCCCTGGAAATATTCAAGGTCAGGTTGAGTGGGACTCTGAGTGACCTTATCTAGTTGAAGGTGTCCCTGATCATGACAGTGGAGTTGGACTAGATGACCTTTGAAGGTCCTTCCAACCCAAGATTCTCTCTCAGTAATATGGCTTTGCAGCTGTGAAGGCCAGTGGTGTATAGGGCTGCAATAAGAAGAGCAGGCAGCACATCAAACTTCTTTTCAGAAGTGCCCAGCAAGACAGACCACAGATATAGGTTGTAATGATGGAAATTCTAATTAAGTATAAAGAAACAACTCTTCACAGTGAGAGTAATCGCTGGAAAAGTTTGCGCAGAGAAGTCTTGAATATCCAATGCTGAGAAATCTGATCCAACTTCAAATTTCATCCTGGTTTAGTAGGAGTAGAATCAGATGACCTCCAAAGTTCTCTTCTGACCTAAATTATTCT
>VZRZ01008815.1:983650-1082187 GCA_013398175.1 Climacteris rufus | reverse complement strand
GGGAGCCAGGGCCGGCGGGAGGCTCGGCCGCAGGGTGAGTGCGCCCGGGGCGGGGCACGGCCGCGGCCCCGCAGCCGCGCTGGGAGCGGGGCGGCTCCGCACTGACCCTCGCTCTGCCCCCAGGCCCCTTCTGCAGCCCGCAGCTCGCTGCCCAGGACGCGGCGTGGCAGGGAGACCAGCTGTCCTCCCAGCTCTACAGAAACAAGCAGGTAAAGGCTCCGCGCCCCGCAGCGACCCCGATTTCACCCCACGAGCTGTCACGTATGGCACCTTCTGGGCTGGTTTATGAAATGTCTCCCTCTCACTGGCACGGATGTGGGGAATGACAGAAAACTGTGGTGCTTTGCTTGAAGTACTTGTCTCCCCCGTATTGCCCTGTGAAGTTGGAACAACTGTTGAGGGGTTCCCTATCCGCCCTTCCCCTCTTGCATCATATACTCCACCAGCAGCCTTGGCACTAGAGAAAACCAGGGCTATGACCGGGGGGTCACTAAGGCTCTGATGATGTTGTTGCCTGGAAATACGTGGTTTGTGTCCTCCTGGTTCCACTAGGTTTAACTTCATGGGAAGTGATTCCACCAGAATTGCCTAATTACATGAAGGATTAAACATTTTGACCCACAAGTATTTCCTTGTTACTTTTTTTCTCTTATCTTTCCTTTTGTTTGTAAATCCCACCAAGGGGCAGGAGAAACGGAACAGTCTTCAGTGAAGGAACTTCAGACTGATGACTGTGATCAAGTACTTGGAATGATGTTTTGATGCAGTGAAGTCAATGAAATTTCATATATTAACTTAAAAGTCCCTGGAATCAAACCCTTGTTCCAGATGTCAGTGTACTTCTTTCTTTGGGTCTACCTCAATCATTGAAGTCTGTTCTTGACAGCCTGTGCTGAGCAGATGCCTGGAGTCCTTGGCAAAAGATCCTTTGTCTTCCTAAAGAAGTCTCCAGAGCTGTGATCAGGAGGCAGATACCTATCTGCAAACACATAGATTTCCCATGGAAAACTGTTAGATGTCTGCCTTTCCTGTGCAGCTCTTGGGAGCAGGGATTATCTCAGCTCTGTGCATGTACCAGGACTGGCACAGTAAGGTCCAGAATTTAAGAGATCACTGAGTACGACTGCACTATAAAGAGTGGCAACTGCATCTTCCTTCTGCACTCTACCCCTGTAAATTGTTAGTTTGCAACTCCTCCTTCTTTTTTACATCAGCCACCTATAAATAGGAAGGAGGGGTGCAAAGGGATGTTTGCTGCAACTCAGGAGGAGATCCTGAAGCTGCTGTCATGCCCGTGACTGTTTCTGGCTGCTCACAGGGCTACCTGTAGTTCTTTTCTATTATTATTCTGCAGTTGCAGGTTTTTTCAGAGTAATCTTTTCAAACACTCACTAAAGATTAAAGGAAGTCAAAAGTGAAAACTGAACAGTCATGCCACTTAGATTTGCAGAGACAAGAGGCTGGAGAGGGTGGGTTGAGCTCACAAAGCAAACACCCAGATCATCAGATTCAAGCAGCTTGTACCATAGGGCAATTGATATTAAGTTACAGAGTCAACATCTATTCATCAATATCTCTATTCCACAGCTTCAAGATACTTTGCTTCAGAAGGAAGAGGAACTTGCTAGGTTACATGAAGAAAATAATAACCTCCGACAGTACCTGAATTCTGCTCTGATCAAGTGTTTAGAAGAAAAAGCCAAGGTATTGTGCTCAAACCTGTCATATGGATGTGTGCAGAAGGAACTGGTTGATTAGGTACAGGCCATTAAAATCTGTGGAAAGTCTAAGAGTGTAGACAATCTGTACTGTGAGATTTAAATTCACAGAGCTGGTAAATTGCTGGTAATGGATCTAAGGTTTTCCCCCAGGAATGACATTCTATCAGGTTCTGACTGTGGAGACAGTATAGCACAGGGCATAATTAAGTTTAGTTTATTAGTTACCTGTAAGTAAGTTAAGGTTATACAGGCAAAGTAAAATATTCCCTCTAATGCTTTTTTTTCAGTGAAAAGTTAAAGTTTAAATATATATTTCTTGAATGTCTCTGATTTGTCCATTATCGCTTTGATAAGGATTATTCTTTCCCTTTTTTTTAATGTTTTCAGTGCTTTCTGCTTTATGTTTTATTTTCTGAATTTCCAGTGGTATTTTTTATTCATTCACATTAGAATACTAATAATTTCTTCCAGTTTATGAATTAAAAAGTTGCATGTTTGTTTTTTTTTTTTTAAACGGTGAAATACAAAATTAAACGTTTCAGGTTGGATGAAACATTCTGTCAAACTATGAAGAGCTTTTTAATATTTGGATTATTTGTATCTCATCTTGATGAGTGCAACACCACTCAGGCCGCTTCTCTGAGCACTGCCTGATCAGGATCCCACCTGTCCCAGCACGACTTACCTTTGCATCCCCCTCTTTGTCAGGCTGCCACTTTGTCCCCATGCCCTGCTCACCTGCCAAGTGCTGCTGGCACAGAGCCAGCTGGGAGCTCAGGGCTGGGAATGCCATCAGAGCACAGGCCTTATTGACATGGTCAAATTCTTCTCTTTCAGGGACTGGGTTGTTGCAGACACTGTAAAGATACAAAATAGTTGGTCATACCCATATGCTTAAGCAGACGGTGGAAGAAAAAGTATCTTTATAAGGACAGTAGTAACTATCTTGCTTGTCTAAAATCTGAGGTCAGAAACATGTTGCTTTCAGATATCTAGAAATTCTAATTTTAATCTTCTCTCTCCACCTTGTTTTTTGTGTTGTTTGCTAACAGAAACTGCTGTCCTGCCATGGACAAAAAACCTGTGCTATCCTCAAAACCACCAAGAGGAGATTCAAAGAGGACCACTGCTTTGTTCCTCAAGAAACTCCTCATGCCTCCAAAGCTAGAAGAAACCTCTTCAATGAATTCACTGCCTGTGAAGAGCAAGCCAGCCCTGCTGTGGACAGCTGGGTCTTGCAGACCTTAGGACTAAAAGATGTCAACACCATTGATGAAACTTCAGCTAACTACAGTGCCCTGTCCCCAGACCTTGGAAAAGACACGTTCTGCCTGAGCCCTGGGGGAGCAGTGGACTGTGAGCACAGGGAAGGAGCAGCAGCAGTGTTTAGCTGCAGCCACATCCCTCCAGCCAGCAGCAGTGCCCATCCATGCAGCGAGGACTCCTCCTTCCTTCCTCAGTTTTCTTCAGCACCATGTGTCTCCTCACCAGTGCCAAGCATTTCCTCCCTCCCAGCTTATGGGTTGCCTTACTTGACTGGTGCCTTGTCACCCAACAAAACAGAGGTGGCCTTCACAACGTCTCTGAGCCCGCACCGCAATGTGAGGACTCACAGCTTCCACCAGGGACAGGCCTTTGTGCGCAGGGACGACAGTGGGGGCTGGAGATTCACCTGGCTGCCCAAGCAGGCTGAGTAATGCCCTGGATCAAGGGGCAGCCGTAGGTGATATAGGACACACACTTCACTTTGTGCATGACACAGGCTCAGGCATAAAAGAATGGGCCCTTTAGGGCTTCTTTAATGCTACTCTGTCACTAACCCACTCCTCATTCCCTCACAGATTTTCACAGATGTGATTCCAGATTGCACGTGGACAATTATCTGCCCCACATGTACAGACTGGATTCCTTTCTCTTGTGCCTGTGTTGAGATACCTGCTTTTACTTGTTTCCTGTTTTATATCATCAGCTGTTCCTTGTTGCTGGTAGTTTCCAGGCTGGAGGGCTTTCAGGTTTGGTGATCACTCTCACATGCACTGAACTGGAAAGCACTTTGGTTATACAGTTTGGAAATAGCACCTCTCACAGATAAAGGAGGCATAGGTTGGAGGCTGAGAATCAGCAGTTTCTGAGTGATGTATGTCTCTCTTGACTACACAGATTGCCTTGGATTTAAGGAGTACCCATGGTTGCCTTATATGCCACACAAGGCTGACCTACCTGCACTTCCATGGTGCTGTCACATCCTTTGATGATGCCTCAAAATAAACAGGATTTTTTTTCTGTTGCTTGGAGGCTATTTAGTTACAAGTGATTGGGCAAGTTCAGGGGATCTTCCTAAGAGATGATTAAGAGACTAATGTGTTTACTGAAATGTTTAAAAGGTATTTTGTCTCAGATAAAGGGAGTTTACATTTAGGGAGGCAGTATCAGTTAGTGGTTAGAGTCAGTCTTTGGGAACCACAGCCTTCAAAGCCACCTCTTGCCTCTCAGTGTCTCTGCCAGACTGTGGTGGGCTGAAGGTAAGACCATCACTACCTTGAGAATGCTTTAAAACTCTCTAAGAGAAGGTGCTCTAGCACTGCAGAGGACCTGACTTTAATTAAAGCTACTAAAGATGTGAATGATTTAATAATATGAAGTCAATGGACATGAAGGAAGCTCACCAGTGCTGTTTTCTGTTACCTTTGTTTTCTGTTCTACAGTAGATGGATGCCTGAGTATTCGAAATAGATTGACTTGGTTATTCTTGCTTTCAGAATGGTGCCAGTGACATTTAAGTAAAAATAACCACAACTGAGGATTTTCTTCCAGTGGTTTATTTTCCTATAGAAAACTGGATATTCCTGTATTTTTAGAGGGAAAAATATCTCCCAATAGCCTGTTGTGCCTTAGAATTGCAATATCCCATCAGGAGCCGTAATGATTTCCCAAAGGACTTTTAAGTAAACTGTGTTTCTGGGTAGTTACTTTAAAGTAACTGTGGCAGACTCCCAGAATAGGCAATTTGAAAGCATTGATTGTAGGCATTATTTCACTGCATTAAAAACCTAACCAAACTAAAAAAACAGCAACCACAAACCTACACAACAACCATCACAAAAGAAAACCACAACAAGCCCCAACAAAACCCAACAAACGCAAAGCAAACAATGCTCGTGTAATAAATACAAGTATTTTGTATTTATTACAAAATTGGGGGGTTGTTGTAGTCCATAAAATTATGACCAATTGATAAAGACTGGTCAGACAAGACTGTGGTTTCTATAGCACTGTTCTGCTTTTCAGTGTAAACAGAACAAAAATCCTGTCCTACAAACAACTCATTTCTTTCTCAATGCATTTCTTTTTTATTCTCCTCTTGCCCTCTATGTAAGATATCATTGAAGAAAATACTCCTGTCACCGGAGATTTTATTGCTGTGTGTGGTAGTGTAGAAAATGCCTGACTTTCACATGAGTGTGTGAGGGAAAACCCTGGTCTGGGTGATGTGGGGCATGAACAGCAAGCTGGGAATAGACACTGTGGCCAGAGGTTTACACCCAGCACAGCTGTAGATGCCACATCTCTCAAAGCAGTAAAACATAAGTAGAGAAACATCTGTCTGTGTTTTCTAACACTACTGAATGGTATTCCTTATGAATTTCAATGCTGTGGAGTCAGCAGCAGTAATAAGTATTTTTGTCCTACCAACAAATATTAAATCAGGGGTTTTTTTCTCCGAAGAGAGAGAAAAGCTCTTCATTTGCCTGCCATTTCCTTTCCACATTTTTCTATCACTGCATGTGAAAAGTTCTGCAGAGAGCCAGAACAAAAGTCTCAGATCTTTGGTACAATCTTGAGGTTGGGTTTCAGTAGGAACAAACCAATGCTTAAAGCTTTTCCAGCCTTTTGTACAGGGGTGACTGTCCCCTTGTCTCATAGCAAATAAATTATGGATGTAAGGGCATAATTTACCTGAATGTATCCTCCTCCTATGTTTTCCTGAATTTTACTGTGTATGAAGGAGCTGAATCCTGTAGGAGGGATTTTTTTTGAGCCTGACTTTACTGGAGTTCATTTGGGGAGAGGATCCCATTGTGCTGCTCCTGTCAGCTGATGGGTGCTCCTCACCTCCCCATCCAAACTTAAAATCCTGGTGTAGGGAACTGCTTGAGCAAAGGTCTCTGTGGTAATAATGCTGCTGGTCACTGGAGCAGGGAGCACACTGGAAAGGACACAGAAAAAGCTCCAAGGCATTTTAACAACTAAATAAGGGTGATTTATTTTACCCTGACAGCATCATCTGAAACACCGTTTCCTGAGTTATTGTGAAGAATAGTAGAAACAAGCTACATCAAACACCAACCCACAACAAGCAAGTCAGCCCAGTGACCAAACTGTTCCTGTAGATAAATATTGCTCCTATTGCCAAAAGAAAGCCATTGTTCAGCATATCTCACTCTAAACTGCCTGGTTCTGCTGAAAATCCTTCATTCCTGCAGGTAATAATAGATGTGGAAAATGAATAAGAGACTGAAGACATCTCATGGCAGATTACTCACACGTGGTGGGATATGAGGACAGTTACTGGCTGAGCTGGTGCTGGTTTGACCTGGTGATTTAACCTGCTGTGTCCCCATGATTTCCTTGCGTCTGGAAGCAGTGAAGCTGCATTAAACTGGTGCTGCTTCCAGCTTGTGTGCTTTTACCTCTTGGTAGGGCTTCAGTGGAGGCTGGGGCTGCAGCAGCAACACTGCTCTAACTTGGTATGAGGGAGTCTGAATCCCACTCCTCAGCAGGAAAGCATACAGTGGAGATGTGCCCTAGGCTGAACTTGTAAAAATAAGCCATAAAAAATGGAGACTGACACCCCATCCTTTTCCTCATGAGATGGAATTCTGGAAAATGCTTACTTGCTTTTAATTACAGTTTGCATTACAGTTTTTTGGTCTGCAAAGATGTGGGAGAGAATGTCTTGGCTGTACACAGCTTAGATGGGGCTCTGAAATGGGTGTTCAGTCTTGTTTTGTGCCTGATGCTCCCTGTTTGTCTTTTTGTATCCATTCCCAGTAGGTGAAACAGAATTAAAGCCACCCTACTGCACTGGAATGGGTGAGGCAAAGCCCAGGGAAGCCTGTGACATGTTCTTATGCCTCAGAGGTAGCTAGAAATCAATAGCAATGACAGCAAAAGGTAGAGACAAAATCCAGTTCTTCTGTCACAATTAGGTAGCCAGGAGATAACAGAGGCAAGTTTCAGGTTGGTACTTTACTTCTAATTTGAAAAAAAACCCCAACATGCAGCTGATAAACAGGGCCAGGAGGCAAAAGTTCTGGGTTCTGATACTGCCTCTGGTGTTACCCTTAGTTTTTATGCTTTGGTTTCTATGGAATCCACCACTGGACCAGTTCATAGCTATTTAACAACAAAACAGAATTGTGCTGCTGCAAACTCTGTGAGAAGTTCTCTCTTGCCAAGGATCAGTATCAGGCCCTTATAACTCCAGGATAGGGAAGTATGACTTGCATGGCCATGCAGCCCTGGGTGGTTCTTTGAGCAACTGTGAACTTCCTTGTCTATAAATATCCATCTTGTATTAACATAATTTGTTTTATTTTTTTATTTGAAGTTTGTTTGCTTTATTATGTGAATGTAACGTGCAGCTGCACACTTTAAAATAATCCATGTTTCTAGAAAGGTACACTAACAGAAATGGAAATTAATTTAACACTTAATGTGTTGATGTTCATGATTTTTGTGATTGAAGAGGGCCATGATTATATGTAAATGTCAATTTTACCACTGTCACTAAGTTATGTCTAATAAAACTTAACATCTAATTGATGCAATTCTTTCTGCCCACTTTAGCATCCATTAAACCATGCAGCTGTTGCACATGGCACAGCATCCACCTGGCACCTACACATCTCTCCGGAGGACTGAAAGAGATCTTTATTTCCTGCAATCACAAGTGTCCACACAAGGACACACGATGTTTTTATGATACCAGACCTAACTTTATTAACAGCCACAGGTGTGCTCATTTCAGTCTGGGCTTGCAGAGCACAATGCAGTGATCCATCATTGCTTTGACTCAGAAATGGATGCCATGCTTTAAAACAGCAAGGGCAGAGGGAAGTATTGTGCTTTTTGTCTGTTGTTTTTGCAGCATCTGGCACTCTCCCTCAACAGACTTATACCTTCCTAGGCAGCTGAACATCCTGATCCAGGGCAACCCAATTCATCACAATGCTCTGAGTACGCCTGAGTTTGGCTCTGAAATGATGAATTGTAAAATGGCACTGAGGTGTCACATAAAGAGACTGGAGATGAGAGAGAAAAGCATGATTAAAGAATTCAAATCTCTACTCGGCTCTGCTTGACAACAAAGTAAAGCTGTGTTAGTTATTAACTTTCCCTTCTGATCATGGGCAGGTTTATTGGTAACCATGCACCAGCTGGGACCTGAGCGATTTTTCATTGGAATGGAGATTGCTTATTGCTTATGCAAAGATACAAAGTGAGCCTTCCTTAATCTCTTCTGCCTGCACCTAGAAGCCATACTAAGTCCATGAGATGATTCATAAACACTCTGGTCTGTTGCCAGGTAGCTGACATCCTGTCATAAAGAGACAGCAGTCTATAAATAATTTCTGGAATGAGCTGTGATTCACCTGAAATGCCGTCTCTCCAGTCATTCCTCTGCTTCATTAGTTGTGCATGACTGAGTTATTTCAAGGCTAAATGCTTAAATGCACTGCAGCCCTAGGAAATCAGGATAATAATAGTTCACAAGGAACAGATTATAAAAATCATGAGCATGAAGAGCTGGGAGGTCTGAGGTCCCCATTTTCCCTAATTTATTTTTAAAAATCCCGCTCAGAGTGTGGCTGTAATACCGGTATGGTGAGCTGAAGCTCCCAACAACTGCTGCCTCAGAAGCTGTTGCTAGTCACAGATCACTCTAAATATTAATTTACTAAACAACGTTTACATGTGTAACGTCTTCCACCATGACATTATTCCCTGTTAGTGATCACAGAACACAGGGCCAGGAACTGGGAGCTGTGTGATGCTTTCAGGGGCACGAACAATGGCGTTAGATGAGCTGGAATGCAGGGCAGGAATCCCAACTTCCAGCTGTGCAGAATGAGGGCTTAACAGCACGTTAGGGAGTGCAGGCGTGCTGTCGGTATCCCAGATGTGCTGCCGGCGTTCCAGATGTGCCATTGGTGTTGCAGATGTGCCATTGGTGTCCCAGGTGTGCAGAAAGCAGCAGCCGCACGCCCAGAGGTGTGTGGCGATGCTGATTCCCGCTGCGGGGCTGTGGCCCCAGGCTGTCACATCTGGGGGTCCCGGTGCCCAGCTGGGCGGGCTCGGTGCCCGCCGCGCCCCCGCCGCTCCCGGCGCGGCTCCGGCCCTGGCCAAGGTGCTGAAACGGCCGCTCGGCCCCGCGGCGGGCACGGCTCCCCAGCACAGCCCCGCCATCTGCCAGCCAACGCCGTGCGACAGCGGGACTGCCCTGCCCGGGCACCAGCGGCCACCAGCGCCCGAAGGACCCCGCACGCGATGGCATCGCTTAGAAAAATGAGCTCTCTCTGATCCCGAGGTAATCTGTACCTGATGGCATGACCGGGGTCAGGGAACCAGGGAGAAATACGGTGTTCAGGTAGCTACATCCTTGGTAAATATAAGTGACATAGTGTGTAGGTACAAACAGTGTATAGGTACAAACAGTGCTGGGCTCCTCTACCCAGGCTGAGAGGCAGCTGGGTGGCAGGCAGTGGCATTTCAGAGTGTCCTGCTCCCTATCACTGCATGTAGAGAAAGTGTCAACTGGAAAGCTCCCCTCACCAGTATTATGAACTGCAGTTTATCCCAGACAGAAAATGAAGAGGTTATCAACTGCCTCTCAGCTACGACAGAGAAACCAGGAAATCCCTGGGACCTTTGAGAAGAGCATCCTTTGTAACCTCCAAAGAATTGCATGTTTGACTGAGTATTAAGTTTGATTCTACAGAAATATTTGTTACTAGAGAGTTGAAATATTCATCACTCTATGTTATAGGATTATGTAGAGTATCCAGGTAAGAATATGGTCTCCATATATTGAAAATCATATTCAAAATGTTAATCCCTCTGTAGTGAATTCTATTCTCATTTTCCCTGCCAAGAGCCCCAGTAGCCTTCCTCTATTCTAAAAGGCTTTTCCAAGGTACACTGTTGTAAGTAGGACCTGAAACACACATATAGTGTTTCTGAGTTTTTTCCAACATTTACTCTGGAATTACATTAAAGATACCTACTAAAATAATTTTCAGTAATCAAGAGACAGAATATAGTAAGAACTACATTTCTACTGCTCTATTTTTGGCTCATCTAGTCCCATTTGAAATTAGGAGCTCAAAATTATCTGACAATTCCAACAATGATGAAAAGAAGGAAAATCTATATTGATAGAAAACTTCTATGCAGATTCCAGTTTTAAGAAAAGTTGACATCTCTTTTGGTTATAGAGCCACACAGTTTCAAGACACAAGCAACTCCTCTTTCTAAGAAATACACACTCTTGGCCAGGCCTAGACAAAATCCTCACCTGACAACAGCGTAATCCAGGTCAGCTCATTCCCAAGATCTGGATATTGCTGTAAAACAAGAATTCAGCTCAGCAATATTCACACTCAGTTGTAACTGCTGCACCTGCTTTGAATTCCAGTTCCCTCACTTGGAGATAGAATTAAGCAGAACAAGTAGGCATGACAGGATCCCTTCTTGCTTCAGGAAACAGGGCTAATTTTGTTTACCTACGGGTCATGAAATATTTAGTAACACCTTTCTGCAAGTGAATGGAGAAACACTGATTTAATACTGTTAAGCATTGTTCAATCCTGCCAGCTTCAGTTTCCTTCAGAGGCTGATATTAGCCTGGTAATTTTTCTTGCCTTCTTACCTGAAGAAATCAACAACACTACTGGGTGAAAGGTGCTGTGTTCCTTCACTACAACTGCTTCATTTCAACAAAAGTGTTTTTCTGAACTGTGTCATTTTTACAGTCTACAAAAACAGCACTAACCCACTGAAATCAGCATGACTTAGGCTGACTCCTGAGAACAAAGTGGAGCTGAAAGAGCTCCACGTTTCTTCTTAGTAAAAGACCTTTTATCAGAATGAAATATCATTACCTCAATGGCCCTGTGGCCATTTCAGAGTATATAAACATTTGCTACCTATCTGTAAGCCATTCAATTACTAAGATCTTGATACTGTGTAAATATTTAACTACAATAGAGGATATAAATCAGAGAAAGTGATTCTGTTTCATTGGCAGTAAATCACAGGCTATTCAGACTACTGGGCTACACCCAAATAAATGACTGAGCTATGCATGCAGGCAGACATTACCTAAAACTTCCTGTAAAGCCAGTCTGAATTTAATTCAGAATTCACAGAGGGCAGAGTAGCAGGACATCACAACTCCAGAAATCTGAAGCACTTCCAGATATTTTTATTGTATTATTCAGGAGGGGAGAAATTGCCAACACCCAACCTTTGGACTAGTTTTCCAGATGTAACCAGAAACATGAAAGGGCTGCAAAACAGGTGTTCTTGAGTTTGAGCCCCCGGATACTAATGACACAGGCAGCAGAGAAAAGGAGCAGCCAGTAAATTCTGGTCTCATTCAATCAGATAGGAATGAGCATAACTGAGGCTGCAGCATGATGAAACACAAGACCAGTCAGCCCTTACCCAAGGGCTGATCCAGGTTTCTGTGCTGGAACAGAAGTCCAGGAGCTGCCACAGAAACAGCCATCCTGTGTTGCCACTCCAGAGATGCAACACTGGGCTGCCCATCACAACAGGGACACGAGTTCCCTCAATGCACTGCAAATTGAAAGTCAACGGCTTCCAGTACGTGGCTTTTTCTATGAGAATAATGACTGCAAACACACAGGCTCATGCTCAGCTTTAGCAACAGCCACCAGGGACTGAGTCACTGTCCCCGTTCTCCAGTGAACTACCACTGCAATGTTTCTTTGGCTTTCTGTCATACAAGGCTTGGTGCCAGCCCTGGGGCCACTATGATGGGTCACACTTCCTTGTTTCTAAGAGCCACCAATACTACTGCTTGTTTGTGAGGACTTGTTCATCCTCACACCCTCATTTCTGCCTCTGCTGTCCTCTGACATCAAAACACTTCAGCCAAAGAAGGAATTAGTGTTATCCAAGTGGCTTACAGACCCCTTCTGCATTCTTTAAAGGATGCAAGGAGACAAGGGACCAGACAATTTGAGAAAATAAAGAAGGAACGAGATGCTTCTACCATAAAAGTATGGGATGCTCCTGTTGGCACCATATCACTGCCCTGGGACACCTCACTTAGGGTCTCTGCTTACCCTTTGCTATGCTCTGGAATGGACATGTTAGCAGAGAGGAAAGCAGGACTTGCTCACAAAAAGATAGGAAATGGGTCTATTTCCATCCTTTTAGGACTTAGGGTTTATCCTCCTCCACAGGACTCACCAGTGCCACCTGGGGGGGCCCAGCTCCACAGACTGTGGGGAGGCAGAGGAGGGGGAGCCACAGGGCCAACAACACTCAGAAAGTTCTGAGTTTTCCAAGCAAGACAGAAGGACTGCAGGGACAACAGGAATAACCCACACAATTTTCTCAACTCTTCTAAGCTACATGGCCTCACCTGAGAATGATGACAGTGGATGTTAATCTGAGCAAGAGCAAAAATCCCCTCTGTCTGCCCTCCTTTTCCACTTGGCCCACATGCAGGTACAAGTTCAGTGAATGTCTGCAAGCCCCAGTGCATACAAACAAGCCTTGTGCAGCATTATGTTTGGGTTTTCTCTACCCCCCTTATGGGTTCCCCTGGCTAAAGTCAAAGAAACATTGAAAGCATCCAAGTAAATCAGTCTATGGCATTTTCTCATCAGCTTAAAATGCTCTCCTTGGTGCCAAAAAAATGACAATTCACTGCAGAACCAGGCTTGCAGGATAGTTGTATTGAAACTATTTCTTTTTTCCTTGCCATCTTGAAAGGCCTTTTGGCAGGGGAACACACCCCATGCTCTCCAGTTCAGGGCACCATACTGAGCACACAGAGTTATACACATGGCTCTGACAGAGTGCAGAGGGTGTCCCAGCAGCAGCCTGCTCCATGAACACTTGCCTCCTACCATGGTCATCCTAAGACAGGTCAAATTAGTTGTACCATGACAGCTGCTCAATAAAATGCTGTCATAAGACAGGAGCCTAAATGTGTTTGTGTGTCACCCACCCTGAGGGACAGGACTGAGCACCATGAACCACCCTGAGCTGAAGAGCTTTAGGTTTGGGTGAATCACAGCAGCCTGAGCCCTGGGCTCACTGCAGGGTCTGAGCCCTCTTGTGTGGCTTGAGCAGAGGGGAGAGATGAGCAGCAAAGCAAGCAGAGAGGTGGGGGCTGGCTGCAGGATGGCTGGGGCAGGGGAAGTTCCTAGGACAGGACAGCTAATCCCTAGCACCTGAAAGTGACTTATTAATAAAGAAGCCAACCCAGTATCCTCCACAGTCATGTTCTGCAACACTGCCCCACTGCGTAGTACCCTCTGGCCTGCAACTGAGCAGTTTAAGCCACCACGGCTACTTCTGTCACCAGCAAAGCTCAGACTGCCTATGACCAACTGCAGCACTTCACCCTGCTCTCCTTTCCCATGGCAACACACACAGAGCAACAGAGGAGAGGCACAGAACCCCAAAGAAGAAAAATGAGAAAAGAGAATTGTCCACTGATGGAAACAGTGAACATTAACTATAATTATTTGTAATTTATTATTTGTACAGGCCAAGGCCTCCTATAAAATCAAGAAGCAGAGTCTGAACATCAGCTCAGAGAAAGGATTTCATTGCTAAGTTGCTTGCGAATAGTTTAGAAACACCTGTTTTAGAGAAGTCTGGGGAAGTTTTAGGAGGATAGGACAGATATAAAAATATAACTCTGAAACTCTGTGATAACCTTTTTCCGACTGTTGCCCAAGTCCATGTCAGGAGAGTTAACATGTGCAACAGGAAGCAGCAATCAAAGCTGGAGTAAAGGGGAGCAGTATTGGGATGTTTTTCTTTCTTATTGATTTTATTTTCAGCCCACTCTGGAATTGGCTGTTCATTTCAGCATGGATGCACTCAGCAGTTTGTGACACACTGTGCTGCTTTGCTCTGCCAGCTGTGCTGTGCCTGCCAACATTTGTTGAGAAATAACAGGAGGTCACACATGGTGTCAAAAAAAATACCCCTGGCACAGCACATAGAAAAAAGGCATTGTATTAGTGGCAATGAATTCAGACCTACTGATGGTGGAATTAATGAAATCCATGGCTGGCACTCTCTTTGCATCCCAACGGAGGCTACAACTAACAAAGAAAATGTACTGGCCACTAGCCCATGGGGTCGGCAAACCGTGCTTGTCCAGGGCAGCTGGAAGCCCATTGCCGTCCCTGGCAGGCCCTGAAGTGGAGAATGGAATTCAAGTGCTTCCCTAAGACCTCTCTTCTCTGACTCTAAGGAAACCAAGAGACAGGGAAGCAAGGAGGTAAATAATGCTCATGGAGGAAAAAGGGCATTGAATGGTGAGAGGTATGCAATTATTTTACTTTAGTTTTCTTGGTTTCTTAAGCTCTTTTTGATTTAGCTACGAGGGAGGGGCTTCTTTCCCTTTGATTCTTATTTGCCCTGAAGCTAAAGCCCATCTCCTGAGCATCAGCATTTGTTTATTGGTCTTTTCTCTCCTGAGTGGTTTCAAGTCTGTTTTAGGAAACCCTCAGAGATATTTATGCTGTTCATTATCTTTATGCTTATCAGAGACAACTAAGGATACATACAAATCTAGATCAAGATAAAATTCCTCACAATCAAAACAAGGATTCAGGTAGTTGATGTCCATCCTTGGAGACAGTCAGCAGGTGGCTGGACAAGGCCCTGAGCAACCCAATTCAACTCTGAAGTTACCACTTTGAGCTGAAAGTGGGATTAGAAAACCTCAGTAGGTCTCTTTCTGCCTTCAGATTTTCAGTGATTCTAAATCCACACCCAGTCAGCCATCTCTTCATGTACCATCTACCTGCAGGTAAAAATCAATCAGCAATCAGTCACCCGCCTTACACTCACCAAAATTAGCTAGAGCATGATCCACCACTTTTGTTTTTCCCCTATAAAATAGGGCTATGGATTTTCCCTTATAACCTCACACTTTCTGCCTTCTGTGCAAACACCTTTGGTAGCAGAATCCAGAAATGGCAGAGAAGTGGCATCTCAAAGCACAGCCATTTGTTGCTGTTTCTGTATTAACCCCGGCTGTGTGTTCATTCCCTTTTGAAAGGATAATTCAACTCCTACTGTTGTTCAAAATATAACTGAGTGCACCAAGTCAGACACATGCCAGTGTCAAACCTAGAAAAACTACCCACTGATCAAAAAGACACCATTCATTCCTTTCTCCTAGGGCATTTTAATGCAACTCTTTCATGTTTAATGTTTAATATGAGTGGAATAATAGTTTGTCTCTTGCTATCCCCCATTAACACAGATCAGAGGCATCAGCTGCTTCTACCCAGCTTAATAGTTCCCAGTTGGTCACCCAAGCAGTAGGTCCAATGCTGGAAAAAGCCTGCACAGTTGGAAGCCTCTCCTGTCACGCTGTTTCTAACAGGCACTAGCTAAGCACGGATGCAAACCCCTCCTCAGACTGCATTACTCTGCAGTTCCACTGTAATTCATCCTGTATAGCAACCTGAGAAATCTGATAACAGCAACTTTTACCAATACAGATTGACTGATTCTCCCTAAAGCTAAGCTGAACACAGGTGGTTCCATCTTGTGGAGCACTGACATAGCCTTTTTCTTTTTGGAAAAAAAACACCGGACAAGGAAAATTAAGAAGTTTTGTGTCAAAGGCTTTGAAGTAGAACATATTTGGGATGTGTTTTATACCTGAAGTGGAATTCTTCTCAAAATCAGTAGTGTCCATTACATCTTCTCTCATCTGGAAGATCAAGCTGCCCATAGACAAAGGCCTTGGATGAATCAGTTTTGCACAGAAACTCTGCTTAAGTTGAGGAAGGAGGCAGACAAAGAGACAATAATTAGTGATGTATAGCTGTTCAGCTGTTTCTTCATGCTTATAACCAGCTTGCAGCAGGGAAGCATTACTCACCAGCTCCAAGCAAGCCAATTGTCTATGACTGGCAGGAGAAGAGGGATTTTCCAGATAGTGCCAATGATCTGGTCTTGGAGCAGCTTTTGGAAGACGGAGGAGGCAACCATGTGTTCTGATAAAGCCAACAAACTTGGAAACAAGGTCTTTTGTTTTCTTTCCTCTGGTGCCAAGGAGAGGAGCGTGCCTGGGTCTGCACACAGTGTTCCCACTGAGCAATGTCAGACACACGCCAGTTTGGAGCTCTGCCAGCCCAGGGCCACCTCAGTGCACTCGTATGGCAGGGCAGAAGGAGCACACAAAGACCAGACCAAGGTTATCACCGTCTTCCCAGTGAGGGCCAAAGCAACCATTTGTCATCATCATGTTCATTCTCTATTCTTATTTCTGTGCTCCCTAGAAAATAAAGTAATGCTTACTAAGAAAATAAAAGAATAAACTTGAATACCTGAGACTGGCCAAACTGATGGAGATGATGATGAATAACCTGCATGGCTGGCAGAACCCCTATTCTTCCTTTATGAATGTTACACAAACCACTGCTTAAAGTATCAGAGCCTTGATTTATTACTTGCCATGGTGTAAACAGGTTTTGATTGCTGGCCACCTCTCTTCTGTCAAAAAAAAATTGAAGAAATCGTCCACCCATGGTGTTTCTCTGTGCATGTCCTATAGCTGAATTCCCCAGAGACTCACTTTTGCAGGCTCAGCTTTAAGCAGACTCCTCAGTAAGTGCCCTGCTGGACTGGGACTAATGTCAGGTTGGACTCTCTACACCTACTGCCAAAATGCATTTGCATGTGAAAGCTTGGATGAGACATATAAGCAGTACAGAAGCAGAAACTAGAGAAAAATGGACAAAAACAGTGAAAAAAATGGAAAAATGAGAAGACAAAAATGGTACTTTTCTGTGGTATTTTTCACCAACAAACCTGTGCTTGCAGCATTTTGCACTTGTGTCTTGTTTTGCTCACTTCCCTTTAGCAGAGAAATTCCCGGGTCAGATTTGCCTCTTCACTGCAGTCTTAAATAAGGTAGGAAGGTAAGAGCCCACCAGCCTACAGCTCACACGTGCCCAGGTCAAAGACCAGGGACAATCCTTGTCTGCACAGAAGGACAAAATCTTGAACACACACACACACACACACACATTGCAACCCTGAGCCCACTCCCATCACCGAGCTCTGTGGCACCTGGGGACAGGCAGGAGAGGATGAATGGCCATCCTTGCCTCTGGCACAGGGGGCTAGGTGTCACAGCAAATGTTCAGCCTCTGCCTTGCCTGCATCATCCTACTGGCTGAGCCCTCACCACAAACAGTGATTGTGTTGGCTCCACAGATCTGGTCCTGCAATCCCAGCACACACCGAGCAGTCACTGAGGGACAGCAATTCCAAAAAATCAGAGTTCAGCCTGGAGTAACAGGGGAGAATGAACCCATTCATTTTGCATCCTGCCATATGCCACTGCAGTCAACCCCCCCTGCCCCATCCAGCATGAATTAGGACATCAGAATGTGCCCCATGAAACAAACCAACCAATTGGGACTATTTAACCAAAGTTTTCCCACTGGGGACATAACCTCTGCAGACTGTCCCTACAGCAGGCTGATTCTCAGCCCTGGCAAACAAGAACAGACAGAGAAAATGGTGCACCCAGCTAGTTCCAGTCCCATGAAATGATAGAGTTGTCATCACCAGCCCACACAGGAGGATGGCAGTGCCAGGTTAATGCAAAACCAAGGAAAGGCAAACAGAGTGGGCATGGGGCATTGTGGAGGCGTGTGCATTAATTGTGTTGTCCTGGGTCTGATCCTTTATGCCAGCAGCCTTTGATTAGCTGCTTCCTTGTTGACATTAGGCCTGGTTGAGTTGTTAAAGAACAGCAGAGGACACTGGAGAGTCTTCATTATAACAGCAGAATTGAGAGCAAACAAGGAAGCTAGAATTAGTCACAGGCACAAAAATTGCCATCACAGTGTACAACAGACACTGCAAACCTGCCCCCCTACCCTACAGAGAGAGCCTCAAATGCTGTCCTGCCCCAAAAAGGACATGCAGAATAGCAGGTCCAGGAGCTGCAGTCAGTTTGTGCAGAACAGAAATGGTGGGGTGTGAGCTCCTGTCTCAGCAGACATCACCTGAGGGAATTAACATGGATTAGGTAATAAGGCAAGCTCTCAGCCTGGCTCTGGCACTAACTTCTGACCTTGTCCCCTTGGTGATTTTACTTCTCTTCTAGTCTGACCTTTTCAGTATTCTCCTGCTGCCCATTTTTCTGCTGAACACACAACTCACTTTCTGGGGATCGGCAAAGGAGACTGTGCAAAGATTCCTAACACTTTATCATCTTTTTTTCTGTTTGAGGGAGAAGTTTGAAAGAACTGATAATTCATTCAGGTCAGAAGAACTGCTGGGTTTTAAGTTACTCCCCAGTAGTAAAACTCACACAGCAGATCTGCTTTGGGATACACAGGTTTACAGTCATTTATGGAAATACTGAAGGAGGACAGAAATTTCTACCACTGTGAGTTTTCCTCTGCCAACTCCACTGTGCTGCTTCTGATGGATATTAAGAGTCAGCAGGATAAAAACAATAGCAAGAGCTTAACAGAAAACAGTTTTGAAGATTCACACAAAATTCTTACTTTATATGAAGAATCCAGGTCTTTCTAGACGTGAGAGTTAAACCAAAAGAAATGAAGCACAGAGTGGTCGCAGGGATACATCTTGTGATGGACCCAGAGCTGCCACAGCAGGTTCAGTACCACACCAAAACACCCCCATGGCCTGGGATGGGTGAGCAGGGTCTCCTGGGCATCCAGCTCCTGAAGGACAACCACACAGCTTCCGTTTCACTTGTGCTGAGCAACCTCTGACAATGCACCTTGTGTTAAAACTTCCACATTCCTATTTAAGAGATCAACACATTTTAACAAATCTCTTTTGCACTGTTAAAATCCAGTCAGCTGAAGCCCCAAGGGAGAAGCTACACTGGAATCCCAGTGCTCAGGTGAAGCTTCACCCATCTGGTCTTCCCAAAATCTTCAAAACACAGCTGCTAAACATTTTTGGGCTTTACAACCACCATGCAGTCTGTGGAAACTGGATATGAAAAAGAAATTATAGGAAAATTGGTTTTAAACTGCCACCTACATTTTCTGTTGCTAGATGTCTTCAGACACAGTCCACTGGCAGCTCATCTGTGTAGAGGTGAAGCTGGTTTTTTTTAATTATTCAAAAAAATCTGCCTGGAAGGCTTTGACATATAAACTGTGGTCAGCTTGAAGCATCACTGTACAATACTTGATTAAAAAAATGAAGTGCAAAACCTCATTTCTCATTGCCATCTTCTGGTCAGAGCAGTGTAGTGTATTCTCTTGCTAAAACAAGCTGCAGTGTAGGGCACAGCCATGCAAGACGCAATGCACAAGTTGCACAAGTGCAGCTCTGGTTTGGCTGCTGTAATGTGCTACTGTGTAGGAAGGGTATGAAAGCGGGATCCCAGGTGACCTGGGATTCACCATCCAGCTGAAACAGCTGCTCACAAAGTGATTCTGTGAAAAATTACAAATTTAAAGGTATTTGAAAGCAAATCTCACTGAAATCTTTATCTTGAATGGCATTTATCCACCAAGGTCTTTCCTAGTTTCTATTTATATTAAAATGGTTATCAATCATTTCACCACCCTCATCATGCTTAAAGGAAAATTAGCCTTTAAAAATCACTCTAAAGTTGGTCTAATCTCTTCCAGACCAGTATCCTTCCGCAAACTTTAATCTTTGGGGCTAGGTTAATACCTGCGGAAAATCTATATTCAATGAATAATACTTGCATTATCACACCATATATTTCTGATTCAGAGGCAAAATAGACTTGGCACATATGCACCACACATCTTGAAGGGGCCTGACTGTGCACCTATTGCCCCCCTGCTCAGAGTTACAGTCCCAGTCAGCCTGGAAGTTTATGTTTTTGCACCATATAGGCACAGACAGGAAATGTGGAGGAGATTGATCACTATCAGTCTGATCCTGACAACTGGATGTAAAGTGACTCTCCCTGTCCTTAGCCCTTACTGCTTTTATAATCACCTGCACAAATTAAGGATTCTTTGGCTGAGAACAGTTTTCCCTGCATCATTGTGGAAAAGCATTTCTCAAAAGCAGCTTTCTCAATATTTTCCCATTTTCAATACATCGTCTCAAGCAGCTTCATCTAAAGCCCATTTAAAATGTACACAATTCTTCCAGATGAAAAGTCAGCCCACAAAGCTTTTGTCCAGCTCTCCCTGCAGCCTGGAGGACAAAGGAGAAGTCTGGGTGCCCTGTGCTTGCCTACACCTTTGTAGGGGAGCACCTGCCCTGTGGCCATGAGTCACACCCCAGTGGAGAAGCAGTTGTATATTTACACATCACACCTCTTGAACCTGTAAGAATTTAGACAGTTTTTGACCAATCCCTAAGCTCTGCTGTCTTTAGCTTTTAGTTAAACAAGTTGGAGGGTTTAACTGTGAATTTAAAACAGAATAACAAGAAAAGAGCAAAGAACATAAGTTTAACCAAAGGGAATGAAATACAGCAAGATAAAGAAAGAAAACCACAAACCATCATAGCAGTGGGTATTTGCAATAACCAAGTTCCCTGCTCCTCTTGCAGAATTGCACAAGCAGAGGTCCAGTGAAAGAGTTGCTCCAAGTGGGAGGGTCTGTAATTCTTCCCCAGAGCAGCACAACACTGGAATTCTGCTCATGCTTTCCCAGATGTTCTTCACACTGCCCATTTTCCCTCTGTAGATGTTACAAGAGAGACCTTCCTGTGGAGCATCACCACTTGCTGGCAGTGGGGGGGCTGCCCATGCAGGTGTTCTCCAACCCCTGTGTTGCTCATCTTGTGCTACTGTGACCATGCTGACAGTCTTCAACAGTCTCAGCATGGCTTCTCTTTCCCCAGTTCTGCTGCTAAACTGAGCTGCAGACTGTTTCTCTTCACCTCTTGTTTGTAATAGCTTGGTTAAAAATCTGATCTCTTACCTGGACATATTTTCAAAGACATTTGTTCCCTCAGCCTTGGTTTTGAGGACAACGCATTGTATATTCTTGCTTTACAAGCAAGCATCTTTGTAAATCCTTACTCCCTTTGGGTTGCCTCTTAATTATTTCAGCTAAGATATGGATTATCTAAATATACAGTCATATTTTTTATAGAGTCTGTTTTACTCAATAACTATTTTAGAATACTACTGTGATGCTAAAAGCCAATCAGATTAGGCCTGGTTTTTGTGAATGTTTATACAGACTTCAGTCTTCAATTAAACTTTTTACCCACTAGTGCCACTGCTTTTCTGGATAAGCATTTATATCCGAGCTCCATAAAATAAGTACTTGTTATAAGAGAAACATGCAACTGTTCCTTCATGAGTATCTGAAGGAAAGGCTGTGTCCAGATTTGGCTGAAAGCAACTCTACCTTCCAAGAGGATGATTGATGCCATTGTTACTGGTTAAAGCATTCAAATCACATCTTGGCCATCATTCTAATATGCTTTTATGTATAACAAAAGATGTGTTGCCTTCTTTTTTATAAAATTTTAGACCTTGAAACACTTGCACTAGAGAAAGGGAACAGATGATACCACCTGCATATTCCTTTTACAAACTATACAGTCCACAGAGCCTGGAAGCAAAAAAACAGTGGTAAGGCACACATCTGAAGAGACCAAGTAACAGTAAAAGATACCCAGCCAAGAGTGATTTTTTTCTACTTATTCCCTGAGCAAGTGAAATATTTTTTTCCTCGTCCAACTCTGCCATGGTAAGCTCGTTAATGGATCATTCAGAGTGAAAACATAATTAGCAATAATTAATAAAGGAGAAATGGCTTGCATAACAGCCTACACAGGACATCTTGCCAGGAGACCACTTATGAAACACCACTTATTAACACCATAATTATCACTGCTTGCATTGTATTTGCAGGTTTAATCTCCACTGCATAAGTTGTATACAAAATTACTATGAGACCAAACTCCAAGCACTTAATAAATAGGTCTAAAATTTTTTGATCTGTCCCATTAGTAACATTTTGCACCATTGGGTGCTACTACATGTGCTGTAAGAAGAACATATGGAAACAAATTGCTGTGCCCTACAGCTGTGGGTGCTGGCAAAATTACAGCACAAAACAGAGCAAGCTGAGGTGGTTGAGATTAATTCAGTGGAACAGCTGCAGCTTTGAGGCAATCCAGGAAGCTCCTCTGAATTTATGCAAATAAACAACATTTACAGGACAGAAAGGAATCACACAACAATTTAGGGTTTCCACCATGTCTTGGCAGCAGCCTGACTCTCATATCTGCAGTTTCTGGTTGCAGAACATTTTACACTGAGGCTGTCAAGCACACAATTTATGGACTGTGTAGAGCCCCTGGATGCATGCAGGTGGCCTGCATTAAGTACCCATATGCTGCACAATTTCGGCTTTCAGATAGTAAAAGACCTTCAAGCAAAAAATAAGGATTAGGCAGGCTGGGCAGAGAGAAAAATAGAACAGAAATCAAAGGAAGAGGAAACAGAAGAAAATCAGGAAAGGAAGAGAGGTAAAGCAGCAGCTCATGAAAAATTAGTTCCCTCACAAAGCAACTTGGTCAGATATGAGATATTTAGGTATTAGTCTGTTTGATGTTGATTTAGAGACTGGGATCCCCTGGGGTGGCTGTGCAAGCACTGCCTGAAGGAGCACATGGAGAGTGCTACAACCCCCACGTGTGAACCATTACCAAAGCCAACAGGATACCCTGAAGCCCAGCATTCATCCCTTTCCCTGGAGGACTGCAGCCCTCAGACCATTTTAAGCAGCTTGTCCTGAACCCTCAGGCACAACAGTTGGGATTCCAGTCGAGCAGCATGAAGTGCATGGTCTGTTGCAGCTGAGCCAAGGGAGATGCTGGCAGTGCAGCCCCTATTGTTTGCACAGCAAAGGCTCTGCTTTTTTACTAAAGCACAATGGGTTGATTTGAAGGAATTTTCCCCCTTGAAATAACGCATCTAAGTCATATGAGAAAATAGATTTTGAAACAAAAACTAGTTTTTCAAACCCCACAGCTCTTTCAAGAGCTAGGAACTTGGACAACACGTCCCCTGTACTCAGCACTGGTGAGGCCACACCTTGAGCCCTGTGTCTAGTTCTGGGCCTCTCAATTCAGGAGGGACATTGAAGTGCTGAAGCAAATCCAGAGAAGGGCAACAGAGCTGGTGAGGGGTCTGGAGCACGACTCCTGGGAGGAGCAGCTGAGGGTGCTTAGCCTGGAAAAGAGAAGGCTCAGCAGGGACCTTCTCACTCTCCACAACTCCCTGACAGGAGGGTGTAGCCAGATGGGGACTGGGCTCTTCTGTCAGGCAATAGGACAAGAGGACATAGTCTCAAGGTGCACCAGGAGAGGTTCATGTTGAACACTGGGAGGAATTTCTTCACAAAAATGATTTAATTTTGGAGTGGGCTGCCCAGGAGGGTGGTGGAGTCACAGTCCCAGGAGGTGTTTAAGAAAAGACTGGGCATGGCACTCAGTGCCAGGGTCTGGTTGACATGGTGGTGTTTGATCAAAGCTTGGACTCAATGACCTCAGAGATCCTTTTCAACCTAATTGATTCTATGATGCTGTGAATAGTTCCAAGCATTTTCAAGCAGCAGGACAGTACTATGTGTTAAGCATTACCCAAGGCATTCACAGAAGCAACCCTGGTTATTTATTCCCAAGAGTAACCGTGCCTATTATCTGCTAACATACCTCACCCACCTTTACACACTGCCAGTGACAACAGCATTCCCTTTAGAGCAGGATCTATTATTGGCAAATCCTGAATTCCAGCCCTCTCTGGTATGTGAGCTTATGAAAAGCAAAACAAAAGCAACTGGAGCTTGGGTATTACTCTAGTAAGTATTGACATTACAGCAGCACCTGGAATCATGACCAAAACCACACAAAGGTAGCTGCTCCATAGGCACTGAAAAGATAGCCCTGACAAAAAAGGGTTTACAAACTTGGCATACTATGGGGTCTTGGTCATGTCTATTCATCTACTACTTATATCTCCAAGGGTCAGAGACCTGATCCTCCCTATGCCAAGGCTGGTTTCAGTGGGTGCAGGGTCCTGTCAGGGGTCAAATTCCTGCACTACACCCAGCTAAGGAGAGTGTGGAGGAGGCAGTGGCTGAAAACAGCCTGCTGCAACTCTTCTTCCTCCAAAGCAAGGTCTGCACGGAGGGCACAAGCAGCATATTCCTTAACTCACTTAAGTCAAAACAGAGAGGAAACCTTGAAAGCAAAGACATAACTCTAATGCACTTACCCACATTAAAAATGGCCTGGACAATTCCATGGCTAAAAGAATTGATTTAAGAAATTCAGCTACTGCATCAAGACCTTCTGCATCCAAGGTGCCCAGCACATTTGTAAGGGCTGACTGGCAGTACTGGGGCCTCACCAGCCAGGACCCCATCCACAAAACCCAAGCAAGGCAGGCCACAGAGAGCAGCCAGGCTCAGCTGAGAATTCAGATCACGGGAGAATCCATGGTGATGAGGCAGGTTTGAAGTCAAACCAGGAAGCCAATCCACTCAGGCGATCCACAGCAGCAAGGCACATCCAGAGCCAGGGCAGGAAGTCAGGCTATGCACTGGGGTCTGGATCAATGGGATTCATTGCCAGGAAAGCATATGGACAAGCTGCAGACCACCACAGTCCTGCAGCACAGCTCAAAGTAGAGTACAACCACCCAGTCCGAGCCTAAAGAGGATCCCCGGGTCAATGAGGAAGGGCTGTGGGTGGAGGTGGGGCTGATCAGGACTCCCAGGTGAGGCTGATCAGGACAATGGTGCCATCAGGGCCCCAGCCCATGTGTAGAAGCACCAGCTTATGGACTATGATGGCACTTTTGTCAGCAGTGCCACTGGCCACTAGAAGGCAGTGATGGAATTACTCTGGGGTCCTGGAGGGTTTTTGCAGCCTCCTGCTTGCTTGGTGCCCATCCATATTAATCCATCCTAGAAAGAGGCTTCTGCAGCTGTGGCTTGAACCATAAACAGTTGCCTCTGTAAGACAAGTGGAAAGCTCAAAGAAATTATTAGAAAGCTCTTTTCCTATTATTGGAGTGGACTTTGAATCACATGCAAGAGCACATCAGCACCTATTGTGCTGGAAGCCGCAGAGACACTGTGTGCTGAAGAATTCATTCCCACTGCTCATCTGGCTGCTGAATTAGAGGTTTATTTTTGCCACTGCTTCCTCTTCAGAATTCTTTTCAGTACTTGCACCCATGTTGTGCTTCAGCCCCATCGCCAGCACTGCCCCAGCTGTCTCTCAGCTGATGACATGGGAAAACAGCTCTCATTATTTTTTTTTCCCAAATCATTTACCCAGAATGGTATATAGTGCTCTGATTGATTTCAACTGGAATTTGTTCACACTTTACTATGCAAAATGAGATTAGATGTCAATATTCTGACTTGTTGATGAATGCCAAAGGGAGATGCACTGGGTACAAAGGTCTCTGTGTCTACACACCAGTTGGAAATTGTTTGAGCAGTAAAATCTGAGTTCAGGTAAAGGCAAGGTAAAGTTTGGTTTAAAACAAAAAGTGCTCTTGATTCTTGAAATTAAAAAAAATGTTGGAACCTGAGGGAAGGGTCTTCATGATGGCAATGCCAGGCTACAGTAAAGGAAAACTGACTCAACAAGACAAGAAGAAATGTTCAGCAAGTCTCCCAGCTTCTAGGAATCTGCTCCACTGGTCAGCTTGCAAGTGTGATAGAGACAGCAGTGACACACTGCTGGTGTGCTGGCACAGGTACCAGTGCATATGTCTATATGTGTGCACAACAATTCAGATTTCTGTGATATTCTGTTTGATATGCTCCCTTTTCTTATGGTGAAACATCCCTCTCTGACAAATCCCCAAAGAACTTGGAAAGAAGAAGCAGAAAATAGAGGAAGAAATGCCTACCAAAGCAACCAAAAGGCATTTCACCACAAAGATGTGGGCAAATTGTGAACCTAGTGTGCAGAAGATGAATTCCATTGTTTAATTTTTATTTTCTTATAAAAAGAATCACTGAGAGTTTTTATTCTGGTATTTCTTATTTCCTCTAGGTAGAAGAGTTTCTCTGCTCCTTCAGTATACTTACATCACTAACTTTTAAATGCTATAAAGTGTGAGATGGTGACTTTCCCTTGACCTCCTTGTTTACCAGCCAAAAAGCAAAGTCAGAGCCCTGTTGTATTTGATGCAATATAAACAGTGAGCACAATCCAAGAACTGTGAAGACTAAAAGATATTAAATACATGAAGAAATGGCTGATAGGAGAAGTTAAAGGGAAGGTGCTGAACAGTGTATTTCCTACTGGTAGACATGAGTGTGGTTTCCAGCAGCCTGAGGGCTGACAGCTGAACTGCTGGGACAATTGGCTCTCAGGGATACTGATCCTATTCAATTATATTCCTTTTGGCTTGTTGTTTTGTCTGCATTAATCTTCCCAGGCGTTCTTCTTTTTTTTCTTTTTGTTGTTGTTGTTGTTGTTATTGTTGTGTGTACAGAGAGCTCTTAGCAGAGCAGGACTGAGTTTCTAAGAGAGGTTCCAGTCTGCTTGACTAACCACAGCACCCCACTCACACCAGCAGTCTCCCCTCTTGTCCATTAGCAAGAGAAAATGTGTGTGAGATCTGACATGAGAGCCCAGGTCTGGGAAGGAAAGCAATACCAGAAGCATTTGGAGAATGAGGATATGGAAAATGGCCATGAACAATTTCCAGAAATGTCCCAGGAGATTATTGCCTTACTCAATGCCTCTCATTTCTGCCAGACTATTTTTGTCTCAGCCCTGAATGTGTCCATCTCAGTATGTGCAGCTAACTTGGTAATTTTTAACTCATGGCACTAATTGAATTGTTATTGAATGTGATTAATTAGAACTGGAACAAGCCTCTAACAAAGAATTTATCAGATCTCTCCACTGACTCACTGCTTCCCAATGGCTTTGAAACTTGCAAATTGGACATGCTCCTACAATCCTTGGCAGGTCCCAGGAACCCAAACTCCACTGGAACCTGCTGCCTTATGGACATGATGCCATTGTAGGCAGCCATCACCCAAATGTGAGCCACTGGGTGGACCAGGGTTTTTTGCTTGCACATTTTCATATCCAAGAGCATCGAGGCTGGCTCAGCAGACCTCTGCTCAAATCTGCAGCACTCCAGCCACAGTAACTGAGCTGGAATAATGCACATGCCATAGCAGGATGACAGGAGGATCCTATCTGGGCTCCTAGACTTCAGCAGGAGCTTAGATCTTTAGTACAGGTCAGGGTTTAAATATCTTTGTGGCACAAACACAGTGGCAGAAGGTTTAATATTACATGTAAATATCTTGGAATGACTTAGGTTACCTCTGGAGATATGTGTGTATGTCCATGCAGAGACACAACCAAAATATCATTTTCATCTAAATGGAAAAGCAGTGTAGCAAAGCCAAAAATAGAATGATGTTTTTCTAAACCATTGAAGGCCTTTTAGATTCAATGCTTTAATTTTTTTTATTTTCAAATTGTCTTTCAAAATGAAATAATAATTGGGGTTTTTACTTCTTTCAAGGGAAGCCACATTTGGTTTTAGTCTGGAACTCAATATATGCTGAAATCACTTCTGAAATGTTCAGCTCTGCTGTGGGACAGCTTCAGGCCAAAATCAGTCAAAAATTGGGTAACTTTTTGACTGTTTGATGATGAAAGTCAAACAAACTGTGAGAAATTATCATTCCCTGGAAATTATTTGAAGCATTGAGGTACCTCTTCTGCATGCATAAAATTGAACTTCTTTTAGGTGTTTGCATGAACCTGAGGCTTCAAACAAACTTAGGGGAAGTCTTCCATCTTCTCTGAAAGCAGATGAAAGAATTCAAGTCTTGACTCAAGCAAACCTAAATTTATTAAGCTAACCCCAAAATATGCCCAGAGAATTATGATGGTTTGGGCATTAAAAAACAACAACAAAAAAAGAAACCAAAACAAAACACAAAACCATGGCAAAGCTTTTCTGTTGCTCTCTTTAGTGCCCAAGCAAGACACTAAACACAGATGCATTTCACCCCTGGCCCAGCCATGAAGTGGCAGGGTGCTGGGTGGGTGGTGCATCAAAGCTTTGGACACCAGACCCAAGTGCCATCCTTTCTCCTTGGCTGAGTACTTGCTGCTTAGCAATCCTGAGAGAAAATAGTTGCAGCCTGGCATCAGCTCAGCTGAAGTATTATTTTAAAACATTAGGTATAGCACACTTAGACAATTGGACTGAAAAACAAACAGAGGCATGTTGATAGCTATTTACACTAGATTTAGAGTTCCCCTTTCTATGATGTCTCAACTTACAAAAAATACACATATTTAATTCTAATTTTCCAAGACCTTCATATATTCATCATGGTAACGTGCTTTGGCACCTGAGCCCAAACGACAAGAAATGAAGACAGAACAAATACACGCCAAGAAAGTTCAGTCCTACCCACTTGTTTGAGCTAATCGTCTCATCTGTACATGCTCAGCAAACAAAAGGTGATCCAAATCAGTTGTCCTCCCTGATTTGCCTGGGGAACATAGAGCAGGTAGACCCTGTCACCTGGGGGGTGAGTTCATCGGTGTTTCTCTTGCCAGCTCACCAGAAATCCTGTTTTAGAAGCATTGGGCTCATGTATAGAATCAAGAATTAAAAAAAAAAAAGGGGGGGGGCTTACTATCAAATTGTCAAGTTTGGAATTAAAAAACCCCTCCCATTCTTTCACCAGTGGTAACTTCAGTGGATGTTGTGGAGCATCTTGTAACACAAACTGGCAGCAATACCTGAGCAGTCTTCAATTTTCTCTCTGGGTACCAGCATTTTTCTGGCTCACAGAGGGTTTGAGACAATAAAGAGGCTAGGTTTAGACATCTTAAATGGCAAATCCTGAACTGGTGATAAGGGCAGGCAGTAGCATTTTGGTTCGGATTTTTCATCTTTCATCTGCTGCAAGCTGCCCCTGGCTGCCTCCTTCAAAGGCAACTAATGTAAAACCCCCCTGGAGGGGCCACAGAAGGGATTTCCCCTGTGGTATCAGATGTAAGGGAAGATGGAATATTTGTTTTCACTCATTCCCTTATAACTCTCTTGTATGGCCAGTAAAAAAGTCAAATGGGAAATGGCAGCTGACTGTGGACTGCAGGAAATGAAATGCCAATAGAGCGCCTTTGACAGCAGCAGTGCCTGACATGGATGAATTGATTGCCATAGCACAGGAACAAGCTCATCCAATTTTAGCCATCATTGATGTTATATGTTCTTTATGGTTCCACTTCAGGAAAATGACTGAGAATATTTTGCTTTTATCTGGGAGTAAAATAATTGGGAAGTTAACCATGTTCCAGACTTCTCCATTATTGCTGCTCTAGTGGCTTTATGCCTGACAAGGAGAGATGTTTTCGCTGCTGCTCCACGTGTAGATGCAGCACTCTTCAAACCAGCTGGTGGCAGCCCTGCCAGCAGAACTGATGTGCCACAGGAGCTCAGGACCCTGCCCTGGACTGGGGACAGAGGCTTAGGCAACCAGTGCTCACTGCCATCTCTGTGGCACTGCCACACCAACAAGTGTGAACTTACCCATCTCTGAATGTGTGTCTCAGGTTTTGGGAATGTTTAATTTTGCAACCCCCTGTCAAGAGCTCCAACTCTCTTCTAAGTTCACAAGATGCAACTTCTGTCCAGCATGCTCAACTCATGTTCTTGGTTTCAATGTGTTTTGAGCAGGCAGTGGAGGAACGTTTGCTTGCTACCAACTACTTAAATTCCTTTTTCCTTTCCACCCAACAAATATTTCTCCAAGCTAAACACAAAGAGTTATATTGTACGCAGTCTTTGAAATGTACACTTCATTTTCAAGGAGCTGGCTTCAAGGAGGGCAGCATACCTGTAAGTATTTTGAAGTAGCAAAGAAAAAGAAAAAAGATAATGCAACAGTGGAGAACTGAAGCATGACTTTTCTGATGTTTGGGGTTTGTTCTGTGCCAGCAAAGATTGAATAGTGTGGAGGATTTGTCTGCAAAGTCATTCTTGGCCCTCCTTCCCTTTCTTTCCATTTCACCCCCACCCCCTCAGCTCTAGTAATTCTTTATTCTCATGATAGTTCATGAAATGCCTCATTTGCAAAATAAAGTATGACCAGCACCTGCTATGTAAAGGAAGTCATGGCCAGCACGGTGCTATAACCTCTCCACAGGATAAAAATAGACCAGCAAGGTGCTCAGGTGGGAAATCACCCAGGCTGCAGAAGCTGGTGGGTGTTGCAAGATGTATTTCTCCTTTCAGTCAATTATAAACCACTGTGTTTGCAGAAGTGATACATAAGCTGCAAACACGGAGGCCGTGTCTATTCATATTCACTGAGTCGCTTATTTTCGCTAAGTTCAAATATGCCCTTAAATCCCAAAGCCCTACATTGAGTTTCAAAGTCTGTGTTCATAAGAATTTTGCACATGCAGATCTCATGTCTGTAAGGACAGTTGGCTGATTAATTCTCTCTGTATCAGTTTTCCTTCCATGAAGGCCTGGTAGAACAGTGGCCAAGAAGAGGGCAAGGCTTCTACTGAGATTGTCTGGGAAAGGATAGATCCCCAAATTCAGACATCTACTAAAGAGCAGCTGCAGTTATATGCTTTGACCTCTGCAGATTATACCAGAGAGGGAATAGCATGAGTGTCTTGGGTGCTGATGGCACAGCATTTCAGTGTATCAGGCCTCACAGAGGTAAAAATTCAGTAGAACAAAGTAGATTCAGTAGGTTATTATTTTGTCAGAGTTGTTAATAATCCTTTACATTTTAACTGTTTGCAATTTCCTTAAAAGTCCTGCAAAAAGGATGTTTAAACCCTTGGGTTATTGAAGAAGTAACATCTCTTAATTGAAAGCAAACTTTCAGCCAAATGAGTGTTTGACAAAACATCAGGACTATTAATGTTTAACAGAACTTTTTTTTTCCAAATTACAAAGTATTTATACTAATAAAAACGTACAGCAGATCTTGACATCAAATTTGGTCCTGATTTACAGCACCATCATGAACCGTTCAAATATTCATGGTAACTCTATTGCTTATGGGTAAAGTAATTGCAGATAAAGTGATTCTCTCATTATTCAAATGTGGATAGCATCAGGTGGGAGTTTTAACACCTGTGTGCAAGTGTCTGAGAGAAAGAGAAATAGCTTTCAGTAGAAATAAAGAAATTGCTTTCAGTAGTTTTCTGGAAAGCCCCATGGAACAAACAAATAAACATTTCACAACTTGTCACTGTAAGCTTGGAGATCTTGACAATCCTTGAACAAAATCATCCACCAGCTCACTTCTTGGGAATATTTAGTCCTTGGGAACAGCGAGATGGCAGAGGTAGCCTCTGCTTTTTGACCTCCACATCCTCTGGCTCAGCTTGGAGCAGGACACACTGCTTGGCAATCACTGCCGATCCACCTGCCTGCACAGCAGCTTTGTGAGGATCAGGTGTGTGTCAGACTATCTCACTTATTTCCCTTCTCTCCCTCTCAAAAGAATCAGTCTCAGTTGATTTGATTTGATTTCATTTCTTTGTCACCAGAGAAAAGCAAAGTGTGCACACTCAGGTCAGAACGTGGGGTGCACAGATGTCCAAGTGCAATGGTGAGGAGCATTTAATCCCATTCCCACCAGCACAGCCTCCCCCACACTGCACCCTCTGCCCCTGTAACACTGCAGTGACTGCACCTTAGGCAGCTCTGATGGATGAAGCACTTAGAGTTATCTGAAGGGGCAGCCAGAATGAAGGTTGTGGGAGGTGATGGGATGTGGGGATTTGCACTTCTGTGATGCTCAGTGGGTCTTTGTCCCCAGGGCTGAAGGACAAGCCATCATCAGTGCTGGGACACTGGTGTTGCATGTGGGCAGGATCACACCCCAGAGGATGGATATCTTGATGATAGATGGGTTTCTAGACATGTGGAAAATGTTCTGACAGAATTTTGTACAATGCAAAGCTGCTCTTGAAATCACATGGCACATGCAGGTCCATCAGAGGAATCACAAATTTTCTCCCATTCCAATGAGAGTTTCTCAGCCCCAACTATTCAATATATTGTAGAAAAAAGAATTTTGTTTACATGAAAATAAAAAAGGACCACTGATATTTTGAACAATTCCTATCTGTCACAATGGAAACAGTTGCATTTCACACAGCTGACAGGCAGACATGTAACCCATAACACAGCTGGACTCATATAATTTTGTACAGTTGCTTTATGGATATGCTGGAATTGCTTAGCCATGAAGCCTTCAAATTCACTGAGGATCATCTGTGGATTTTCTAAGACTATATTTGCATTAGCAAAAAGGATGAACTAATAAGAGCAGGCCAAAGACCAGGAAGATTTTTGCTGAGGACTTGACTTCCACAGTAAATGCAGTTTATGGGGTTTTTTTGGGGGGTGGGTTGCTGTTTGGTTCTTCTCCTCTTTTTTATTTCATGCCATCCACAGTCTGGTTCTAGGGACTGATCTCCCAGTAGTGTCTGGAACGGATTAGGGGAGCACATAATCCAGATAAATTTCTTTCAAAGGACAGTAATGCAAGCATCCTTAAGATGGCACCACAATGCAAACCAAACCTCTTCTACAGGGAGCTCCTGATCTGAACTGAAACACTAATGCAGGCACATACTCAGGGCTTCACAATGGTTTTAATCAATGGATCTGTAATCTCAATTGATATTTAGGAAGAAAAACACAGTTAGTAGTACTAACTGTGGAAGGAAAACATAAGGACTCAAACTTCCTTGAGTATTTGTATTCTCTGGAATCACACTAGATGAGGCATTTTGGTTACTAAGGTTGTCAGTTTATGAGTTTTTATCAACCTTCCAGTTGCATATAAAGCTAATGTAAAAAACTTCCCATCTTGGAGAGAGTGGGGGGGAAAAGGGGGACAAGAGGATTGAGAAAATAATTTAAAAAAAAACCCCAAGGCTTGAGATAAAGCATGAGATAAAATCAACACTATAATTCATTTGTCCTAAGTGTGTGAAATAAATTAAAGAATAGAGATCTCTATCTGGGCAAAATGTGCATCCAGTACCCTTCTTCCCCTCCACTGAAGTAGGAAATAAGTAGCTTATGACCAGCTGGGACAATCTCTACTGAATGGCTTTGAGGCAATAAATCACAGAAGCTGGTTTGTCCACATTTCTTTCTTTTCTTCAGACTGTTTGGCTAAATCTCCCACAGAGAAAGTTACGCCATGCAGGGGATTCAGCAAAATGCATGAAAAATGTATTCATGTCACCTACAAATTCCTCAGCTCTGGCTAAAGTCCAGTTGTGGCTTTAATACAAGACAATGCTTCACTGCTCTCCTTCCCTGAATCCTATGAGGGCAGCTGTTTAAACATTTATCATTAAATGTTTCTAAAGAGAGAGCTCACTGTAGCACAATGATGCTATTTGAGCCTTCAGGTTTGTTTCCGGGACCTATAGAACATGTGCAGGTTTGGGTGGGGTCATCCCATAGTCCCACAGTTGGATTATTCTGATCACATTCATGCTAAATATCTCACTAATATTTTTTTTCTGTATGTTCCTGGTTCTTCACAAACTGGTGCAGCAAATCCAAAGCTGTGGCAAAGACTCAGCCTGTTGGGAAAAGGCCTCCTTACAGCTTCATCAAGGACGAATTGAGCCAGAGGAAAGCTGGCTTGCTTTCTCATGCTGCTTCCAACTGTTCTTCATGTCTATTCTCTGCAATTCACTTCTCAGACTGATTTGTTCCTGTCTAAGGATGCTGTGGATGCAACAAGTCTATGTGAGAACAAGGAGGACAGAGAAACTTCTTGTAATAGAGATGCATAGAGTTGCTAAAGACAGAGAAACTCCTTCTGGCTCTGACCCTTTCTAAACAGAACATAGTTGCATTTGGGAGAGTCATACATCCTTGCCAAGCTCTTACATGTTTTCCCACAGGTTGCTTTGGTCACTGCTAGATACAGCACATTGGGATAGCTGGAGCTTTGGACTGAAGTGGTACGGCCATCCCTGTGCTCACAGGAGACCACTTACATGGGGTACCTTACAGAGGCCTTCTCCTGTGGACAAACAGGTTCCTAAAGGGACAAAAGTCAGCTCCTCCCACAACAGGATACCAAGAGCCACTGTCTGAATGACCTTCCCACCTGAACTAGCCATGAGTCGATGTAAAATTGTAAAACTCTATTTGCCACTTTCAGAGGTCCTGTGAGGCTGTGGATCTCCTCTTGTCTTCTGGAAACATGGTTTCAGGAAAGGGGGTTATTAAATGCCAGCGTGGATTTCATGGCAGGTGTTTGAAGGTTCACAGGTTGCCTGTGTTGTTATGATGCAGCAGGAGAAAACAGCATGGCCAGCCAGCCTGCACCCAGAGCTCATCTGAGCCCCTGTTTGCCTTGCAACAGCCAAATTTCTTCAGCCTAGGTGGCTGAAATGAGGCAGCTAATGCTATACTTAATGACCTATTTAATGGCCCGTTTTCCAGAAGTGATGAGAATTTACAATTATCCCTGTGCTCAGTGTGAGCTGTGGCTGCTTTGCACACAAAAAGTCCAAACTAGGCATTCAATTACCTCAGTTCAAATGGGTAAAAGTAAAAAAAAAATTAAGTCTTAGATCCTTGTCTATCCTGCAGTAATGCTAAACATAGATACATCAAAATAAAATGCATCCTCCCAGGGACTTTCATGGGACACTGAGTGTGAGCAGGGAGAAGTGATCTCTCCCAAAAGCACAGTAGCTTCAGCCAGTGGCTCAGCAGCTCCTGCATGCTCTGGCCCCACTCTGCAACACGTGCTGCTCACAGCAGTTCACCTGTGTCTTCTGAGAGTGCCAAGTGGAGCTGGGTACCCACTGGTGCAAATCTGTGATCCCATTGACTGGAAAATCTTGGCCTTTCCAACCTTCTTTGGGTTGTCATAGACCTCCCTAATCATTACATCCTCTCTGCTCATTTCAGGATAATAGAAGGTCTCAGCTAAATAGCTCAGTGTAGGACACATCCACAACCCAAAAAGCAATTATCATTTCCCAACAGCCAGGCCTGAGCATAGTCTTTGTTGATTTTGGCTCAGGACTGGGAACACTGACTTGCCTGAGGTGCTGTTTATGAGGTGACTTGCTATCTCATCTATGGACTGAAAAGCCTTTTCTACACAGGAACAAAAACGTGCTGGCACTCTGGAAAAGGGAAACCTTGCTGCTCCTATGGGATCCCTTGTCAGCTCAGGGCAGGCTCTTTCTGTGTGGGGCTCAATCCACCTGCCTGGCACCAGGTGCCTGTGCCACCAGCCCAGCTGTCCCTGCCTCGTAGGCTGGCCCACAGCAACCTCCACTCTCCACAGGAGCAGAGCATAGTGTGAAGGAGACTGACTGCACACATTGATTTCAATCTTGGTACTAAAAAAAAATCCAGCCAAAAAATGAGGGTTTGGGCCTGTGAAAAGAGTGGAAGGTGTTTTTCAGTGTTTCACCCAAATTTGGACAACTTTTGGATTGAATTATGTTTCAGGCAGCAGATCTTGAAGTCCAACTTTTTATTTTGAAACACCAAAACACACCTGATTTTAATTTCAGAAGCCTCAATATTCGCCAAGATGCTGAGAATCAGGAAATTCAGCAGCACAAATCTCAAGTTTAAAGAGTCAGGGCTCCTTGCTGCACAAGCGCTCTCCAGAGGCCTTTTAGTGCCAACACAAAACATGAAAACACGAACATGAAAACCATTTACTTTTGGAAGAAAGCCAACAGATTTTTACCCCTACACATGAGAAACTTGAAGCTACATTAGCATCTTCTGTTATCCTGGCTTAGGTGGGTTTTTATCCATGTATGTATGTATGTTGAATATGTTAAGGCCTCACCCATGCCAAGAAAAGTGTTCTGTTGCCCCAGATTTATCATCTCTAGGGTTTGCTCTCCCAGGGTCCTATGCTCTTTCAGTCAAATTTTCCCTGGTTAGCTTCACACTGACTTTCAGGGGTGGCTCCAGATCTGCCATGCAAGATGAATGACTTAATGAACTTCCAAACCACCACATACATTAGGAATTTTCACCCCAGAAGAGAAAAAAAAATAGGTGAGAACATGGCACAGCTACTTTAACTCACAATGGGCTTCCTGAGGTTGAAAGAGGTGACTACAGCTTGATGCTTCTGATATCAGCCTGGGGACACATGGTGTGAAGCAATCGAGCAGGATGTTCAAGAGAGTCCTTTCAAAGGAGGTGTTTTATTCACACAATGCCAAGTAAACTTTGGACCTTCAGTACAAGAGCACTGTAAATACCTAAAGGCTACTGGGATGCAAAAAGTAATCAGAAATTAAAGAAGAAAACTACTTGTTGTCTACACAGGTCTGAGCTCTGCATCCTGAATTATCTAAGCCAAAGCTGGCTGGGAGGACAGCTCAGTGTATTTTACCCTTGGCATCTCCTGGTAGCAAGATGCATGACTGGATGGATGTTGCACCACAAGGGTTTTGACCTTATAGGATGCTTTTTTTATAAGCAAAATGATGTCATAGATGCCAGATGTGTCCAAAAGCAGAAACATTTGAGAACTGCAGTCTCTGGGCAAACTTGAGTATGTCCCAAACCAGATAAGGCAGCAATCAGGCTGGGGCTGTCCAGCTCTATCCCTGCAGACAGAACTACACCACAGCTCATGAAACAAAGGCAAGAGCCAGGGAGTCTCCCTCGTGGGTTGCAGGTTTGCCTTAGACCTGCTTTGCCCTAGACCTGCTTTGCCCTCTAGTGACTACTAAGCATAAACCAGGAAATTTTGCACCATTTATTCCCTTCAATAAAAGTCAGGTCCGGCCACATCTGCTGGCTGGTAGACAAACAGTGGGGCTGTTCTGACTTTGTTTGGCCCAGCTGAGGAATCTCTCTCCTGAGGCAGCCTGTCCCTGCTGTCCATGCAGGATGGAGCAAGGGAAGGAGATGCTATTCTGAAAACTTGAGAACAGACACCCTAAATCGGGAAATGGATGTCCGAGGGATTGGTAAAGGAAAATCCCCCAGGGCTGATGCTATTTCTGCTCTGCACATGCTTTGGAACTGAAAAGAGACTATTTGGGGGAAAAAGGAATGGATGAATAACGGAAGCAAAAATAGTTGCTCCAAATTCCTTTCCAAAACCATGTTGCCTACAAACTCTTTGCAAACAATTGACAATTCATCAGAACATGAGCTCATAGTTTGTGATCTATGGGGCCATAGACTTTGTGAGATATGGTCTGTGTAAGTGACTATTAAAAGAGCTCTTTTTTGGGAAAGTAACAACACTGATCTTTGTTTAAAGAGTAGAAGGAAAGAGAGGGATTAGAATAGATATCTAAGTTTTTGCAATTGCTGTGCTGTATGGAAAGCAAAGTCTTGGAAAACACCGTAGAGAAAACTTTTCCTTTAAACTTCAGAATAAATACCAATATTTTCAATTTTGGAAATGCTAGTCTGTCTTTGCTAAATTAGAGAGACTTTTGCTACAACCCAAGATAATCCAAGAATGCAAATGCAGTTAAATTCCTTAGTATCACAGAAATCAAAAGGAATCAACCTTCATTTGGAAACTCTCATTCAGCTAATTTTTGTGACCAGAAAAAAGGATTATTATAATGTGATTGGAAAAAAACTTTTCTGTGTTTTTATATATAAACTATTTTATAGAAACTCAAATTCAGTCTAGATGTTTTGATATTAGTGTTTTCTCAAATATTCAGGCAAGAGAGATATTTTGTATATTAGTGCTCACTAAACAAAAAAGCCTGGAGATCATAAATTAATTTTAACAGAAAACTTAAGCCCAGAAATAGCCTTGAGCTTTTATGCAAAGGTTGATTAACAGGAATATTTCAGGCAGGCTGGAAGCCATTCTCTCACACCACTGACTAGAGCAAGGGGAAAAACCCAACACATGAAACCCAACAAAAACAAAAAAAAAAGGAGCAAGTCCATCCCAGCTAATTTGTGAATGAAAGAGGAGAGGCTGCATTAGATGACTTGCTCAGTCACCAATTTGTATTTCATTAGAGCATTACAACACCTACAGTTGTGCCTAAGAACTCAGCCCTAAATAGGATTTTTTGTAAAGCTGAGTCACCAATTGGGATGCTGTTGGTACAGGAAAAATGTTAGGCTTGGGTTGTTAAATCACTTGGACATAGTGCAGGATTGGGAATAAACTGGGAGAGACTCACACAAAGTCTGTAATCATGTTTGAAACCACTGTCTGTCGGTCTGTCAGCTCCATGTCCATACTGGATACCTAGAGCTTCACATTAGCATCTGTGGGGTTTTTTCTATGTTTTTCTATGTCAAAATCACTTTTACAAACGATTTTCTGTTGGATTTTTCCAGGCTGCAGCTGCCCAAACTCTGCTGACCAATGTCTATGCTGGGCTCTGCCATGGATTTGGTGGCTTGATTCAGGCCAGTAGAAGATTAAGAGTGGTCTTAGCTGATTTTTAACGTTATTGCTCCAAGAATAACCATTACTTGCAATGCCTACATCCCAAAAGATGGGCTTTTGTATAAATTCTGTGTTTCTGACCGACAGCTCCTTCCCCCAGCAGCCACCAGGTGGCCTGGGGAAAGCTGAGGTACCTTCGAGCATCGTCTTGCTCTTACAGGTTAGTTTTAAAATCCGATTGGGTGCACCCAAAAGGCGCCTGTAGGACATGGGGACACTGTTTACCTTCATTCACAGTCATCTACAGCACATGCAGACATCTATCCATGCTTGGCTTTACCATCCTAGAGAATTAAACACTAAAGTGGGTGGTCCTTCCAAAATCTGATCAGCTGGAAAATGCTGATAGGTTGAAACAATTATTTTGAGGCTTTTAAAAATTACTTCCTGGGTTTTGACCCTTTAGAGACAGAGGTGTGACTACTCCACAACCAAGTGTTCAAGATCTTGCTTCTGATAATAACCAAGTGCTTCGGAGGAAGGAAAACCACAGCAGCAGATGTTTGATAGTCTCTTGAGCAGAGTTTGTTATTGCATGGTAATTTGCTACTGATCTTAGCAGCTCATAACTGATTTAGACCTGGGAAAGTAGAATAGAATCACTTGATTTTCATGGATCATACTTCCTAGCTCTTCTTGACAGCTCCAAGAAGTAGAAAAAGCATCAGGGAAAAGAATGTGTAGTTCTTTTCTGAACAGTGACAGCTGATAGCCATCCTGCAGACCAACTCAGGAATGCCAGGAAGCAATAGAAAGGGTTAATCAGAAGTAGTTCTCCTCTGAGTTCCCATATTTGTACCTGAGTGAATGAGTTTCATTCCCATTTCATGTAGAGATGTGTCCTTGGTGGCAAAAATGTGGGTATTGCCAGGCAGTTCCAGCTCTGCAGAGCTGCAGGGTAGACTTGAAGACAGCTGGAGCAGCATGAGGTTCCTTGGTGGGAGCTCCAAGGATAGCATTCCCCTCAGCCTGGGGAACCCAGATAACTCACAGAGACAAGTTTAGTCAAACTGCTGAGATCTACTCAAGGCAGATCTAACTACATTAAATTAGTAAATGCATAAGAGGGTACAAACTCCCTCTGGAGTTGTCCACCTCTACCCAAGTGCTGCTGAGAAAGTCTTGCAGTCCCACGAAGGTTTTTCCAAGAGTAGACAGGTGTTATCAGCATGTACATCCCACCTGATTCTCTGACTCTGGAGGTTTCTTTGTGTCCCTCTTATTTTATTTTTTTTTAATGAGAGTCCTGAGAAGGCAATGCTTTGGCCTGGTCATCCAAAAGGAGGGAATCAGAGGTGCAAGGGAAAGAGGAACAGGCTGTGACAAAAGATGCTACTGACCTACTGCTTTGTGTGGGAAAAGAGCAAACAGGTAAAAAAACATATTAAAGCTGAAGGACTCAAAATGAATTCTGTTCTATTATTCACAGACAAGTGAATTCTAATGGGGCTAATTGTATTAAAGGAATAGGCTACTCTGAAGGAACATAGTGAAAGAATGATTTCAAGAAATATCCAGACTTTAAAAAACTCCACTTATTCAAGCTGGCAAGGGCTGCTGAAATTCCCCCTAGAGTGCTTATAGAAAGAATTAGCTTAATTAAACCTCTGAACCATTAGCAATTGCATTCAAAGAGGCAAAGATGACAGCAGAGGTCTCAAAGGAATGGAAAAGGGCAAGCAAAATACTTATCTGAAAAACAGGGCAAAAAGGGGTTCTGGGGATTAGCCTTTCCAAGATCCAGGAGATGTGAGTGGTTACAGAACATCCCATCATTAGTACTGAATGGATGATCAAACCATAAGGGCCTGCCAGCAGGGATTTGATGAGAACAAGTGTGTCAAACCAACCTGAATTCCTTGAGAAGGTCAGTGACCTGATGGAGAAGGGGGAACCAATGTGTGTGATTCTAACTTGACATCCTGGCTTTCAGTGCTTCTTCCCCTCTGCCATCATGTAATATAACATAGGAATTATGCTGTAATCACTTCTAACTCACAGCTCTGGTATTGAGCAGCTGAGCAGGGAAGTGCTGATATTCCTGTCATTCCTCTAGTACACATGCACCCCACCAGTTCCATTATATTGAGAGCATCTTCTGCTTTCTCACCTGCATAAGCTCACGTCTCATGTCCCCACCATAATAGGTGAGGCTGGGAGTTTTAGTACAGACCTTTAAAGATCAGCATCCGTGAGGCCATTGCAGGCCATAAATGTAGTCAAAAAAATGTATATGAAGGTGGAGATAGTCCAGGACAAAAGGACAGATCTCCCTTGCACTGAATTTTGAGTAGTTTTTTTTTTAAATTACGGGCTGTTTAAACTCCCCATACCTTTATTAGAGTTTCAGCCAAAAGACACCTTGGCTAAATACTCTAGCAGTAGAGTGCATTTGTGAACCAGATCCAATTTCTGTGCCCAGCCTTGTGAGTATGTGCCCAGTGTCAGCCAAGGGGTAAGTCTCCTTCCCCTTGTATAGGCTACTGAGAGCTTTTCCACAGCAAGCAGAGAGGAAAAAAAATTCTCATCTTGAACTAAATTCCAGCTGAAGAGACCTGCTTTGCCTACCTCCATCATTTTGAGAAAAGGATGCCATTCCTTGGAGTGGTGCAGCATTTTCTGATTCCCCTCTACCAGAGTTCCCTTCAAACTGGGAGGTGTGAGAAAGCAGCTTGGCACAGCCTGCTTGACAGGACTTGACATCTAAATTGAACATCCAGGCCTCAAGTTCCTGATTTGATTGAAAAGTCAGTAGAATTGCTTCTTGGTGACTTGTGGGCTGCAAAATTGGCTGTGTGCTCCTCCAGATAAGGGCTCCTTTGTGCCGCGTTGTGTAACAGCTGCCACGGGGTTGATGTGGGCCAGGCCGTAAATAACTTCTGCATAAATATTTTTAGCAAATACTTTCTGCTGTCTTGAAATACACTGGACAGCTTGAAGTGTGTGTATCTGTGTGTGAAGTAGGTGGGGGAAGCTAGCAGAGCTCCCATCGGGAGCACAGAGCAAATATCACAGCACTCCTGATGTGCACGGTAACGCGGCGGAGCTGATGCCTCCACCCAGGAGTGTCCAGAGCAAGCAAGACATCTCCAAAGAGCTGCCTCATCCGAGTGGCAAGGCGTGCTGTGCTGTGGCAGAAATATGAATGAACCCAGTGCCCAGGAGAGGTGGATGCCAGCGGAAGTGCTTTGAGCAGGATGATCCCCAGGCAACCTCTGAGCTGCCATCCTATGCCTTCCTAAGCGCCTGCTGACCTTTCTGGCATGCTTAATGCAGAAGGAACTGCTGGTTGTATTCCCTGTGGGGATAACCTGCCTTTTATTCTGTACCTGAAGGGCCTTGTCTGATTCCATTTATAGAAAACTTCACTAATTGCTATAGATTATACAATTTGCTATAGGTGATAGCAGACATAGCAAGGGTTAACAAGGAAGCACTTTTGCTGGAAGACTCCAGCTACAAGGGGAGAAAAAATAAATGCTTCACTCTTATACATGAATTCATACACTAGGAGCCCAAACATCCCTGAAAATGCAAAATAGGACAAGATAACCTATTCATATTTTGCCCCCACCCCAGAGGCACTTCAGGAAAGTGTGATACCCTGGCAGTGTGTCAAACAGCCCATACTGGCTACAGCTGATGGCACAGTGGGGAAGGTGCACGCTGGTTATGGGTTCCATGTATTTAGCATTACTGATTTTCTGACTACTTCTGTGCAGAGCAAGTCATGCACAGCATCAGGCTTTTGCAAGATTCTGTGTGCATCCCTTCAAAACCAAACAGGTCAGGAGAGAAGGAGTTGTAAAAAGTTGGGAGGAGGGGATCAGGAAGGTGATCAGGTCTGGATCGATCCAAACCGGGATTGTCCAGAAAAGCCTGTGCATTGCAGCTGCTAGTAATGGGGAGCTTCATGAATAGGGCTAACTTCACAGAAACACAGAAAGGGAGAAAGAACAATGAACACTTTAGCTTACTAGTTAAAACATCCATTTGGCATGCAATAGGACATGAGAATACATGAGAGAGCAATCTCATCTAGTTTGCTTGGCAGGTCCTGGGAATTTGGACCCCAAAATTCAAAGGAGTTGTCCTGAAACTGGCAGGGAAACACCAGCACATTTGCCTTCAGTTTCTCCATTGAGACAACACAGAAGTCATATTTCAACTGAACAAACTGAGCTTAATGGATGCAAACATTTCTCTCTGCGCTATGAAGTCTCTATGTAACCAGAGGCCATTACCTAGACTAAGGTATCTGGCAGCACTCAGATATCCAACTTTCAGGGCCTTTTCTCAAGGGACATAATAAATTATACTTTACCATAGCAATCTAGCAGGAAAAGTGATCTCTGGTGACCTTCTGGTAATATATCACAAGCCAGCGCCCCTTCTCAGTAATTTCTTTGAGGATTTGCTTGCCTAGCTCTATTCCTCAGATACAGCTGATGTGACTAATAAACATTGACTGATTATTTAATGGGGTGACCTGAAGGGAGTTGCTTGAGGCAGTAAAGGAGTTGTTGCAGGTGGGGCTTGTTGCAAAGCTTTTCCCTGCCACCTGCTAGCAACGTTACTTAATTATTTTGTGCTTTCTATGTTTCAAAAATGAAGGAAAATGTTAATTTAACTAGTCTAATATTTATCCTGTCTGCTCTGCTTTTGCAGCCAGGAATGAGACGTAGCAAAAGCTTCACACTTTCCCTAGTTATAACAGGAGGGAGGTTGCAGCACAAGGTATTTAAAAAGAAAGGCCAAATGCCAACCTAAAAGGAAAGCAATGAAAATAAAATAATGAAATAGTCAGACCAACTGAGTGATAAAGATGACAATGGGGAATGCTGACTAGGTGTCAGCCAGGCCGTCGGGAATTCTCAACAGTAGACCCAGATCTTGCTTTTGGGTAATTCTGTCCTTATTTCAGTGTTTCTGTAAAAGCATTGGCTAAACAGAGAATAATAAGGGTTGCCTTGAGCCTGTGAAATGAGTGGTGACAGTTTCACTTTGCAGTAGCATAATGGAGAGCTACTATATTTGCCTGCCAAGTACAGTATTAAAGAAAAAAGAAAAAACAACCCTATCATAAATAAAAGTACATCTGAAAATGCCAGGATGAACACCTTTTATTTTTTTTTTAATTGGAATGATGTGATCTACTTTCTCTGCCACATCTTTCCTTATTCCATGTCCTTTCGTAAGATCACCTACTAGAGACTAAATATAAGCCACTCACCCAGTAGAAACAGCCAGTGACAGGAGGTGACACCCTGCAGGCTGCTCCAATCTGGATGCCCCAGCATTTTGCTGGTAACTGGCAGACAGACATCTGCACACAGACTGGGACCATGCTTGCTGATTAAGTCAGTGCTCCAAAGCATCTGTTGTGTTGACCTCTGCACTGGAAGCAGGGCCAAACTGAACAAACTGAGTGTACCTTGAGGAAGTTTGCTGTCAGACAGCTGGGATTGCACAAGAGAAGGGTAGAGCCCCTTTAGAGAAGAAGGTGTCTGCTGACAGCAGAGCACCTGGCACACTCTTCCTTACCCATGGAGGAGGGAGAGGAAGAATATGCTGGAGACTGAATAGTCCAGATACTGATGGAGCAGAGGGGTGTAAGGCAGGAGATAAACTGCTGTACTTCAGAGAAGAATAAGTGAGAGAAACCAAGCAAGCAGTTTAGGATGGAGAACAGCCAGATGGTGAGTCCCAGCCACCTGCTAAGTCTGTCATCCTCTAATAGTCAGGCTGGTGTGCAGAGCAGCTGGAAATATCTGGATGCTGCTTGTGTGCATGGCAATGGTTATCAGGAAGCTTCAGATTAAGATAGGCAAGACAGAGGGGTAGCTAATTTAGAAATGAGGATGGAAAGCTAAATCATCTTGATCTAGTTTACAAAGTGGTGACCTTGGGTTCCCCCTTGGCATAAAATTCATGCAAGAGGAATTGCAAGCAGTTGAGCTGGACTGAGCAAAGCATTAAGTTTGGAGTGAGCTCTGGACATCTTCCCAATCATGTCTGTGTGTAGGAGCTTGGCAGGAGTGAGAGGCTGCGTGTGGGAGAGGTCTAGTTCACTGATAACAACAAAAATAAACAGAAGTGCAAGGTGTCCCCAGGGAAAATGGTAATTTAGGCCAGTTACTTAGGTCTTTTTCCTTAAACCCCAAAAGAAGTAATAATACATACTTAAAATAGTGATATGAAGGGATTCTCCTGACACTATGGGCATTTATTAAACTGTATCCTTGAAGACCTCTAGGGAAAAAGGAACATGAAGCCAAGCAGGCAGAAAACTAGGACTCTGCATTAGCAGAGCAGCCCAGTATGAGGTCTGATGGTTGTTTGAGGAGCTGGGTAGTAGCTAGGTGTTGACATAGCCCAGATACCCTCACTTTACTTCATTCAGGTTCAGCTTTGTGCCAAATAGGCAAAAACTGCAGTTTGGGTCAGATAGCACTCTGACAGGATTGTGCTGCTGGAGTAGATGAAACCAGCCAAAATAGATGTGGATATCAGGGGGAAATACCTGATACTTGTTGGTTGGTTTGGGGTGTTTTTGTTTTCATGTATGCAAACCTGAAGGGGATAGTGAGTGAGTTTGAAATGCTGTCTGATATTAAATGCAGGTAAATGAACATGTGCCAGGGAGGCTGATACTGAAAGGGAGCCAGCAGCTGCTCTCTGCTGCATCCCCAAATGGAGCAGATGCTTTCAAGGCAGAGATGTGAAACAAAATGATAGATATTACTCTTGCCTGCCTCCAGAAAGGAGCATGCAATTAAAATGTAAGCATGAATGGAGCAGAATTTTCTTTCACTGGCAACAGTGTGCACGGGAAGAGTGAGAGCAAAGCAGAAGGCATGGATTGCTGTCTGCTGAGACATGCCCATTTGTGCTGGCAATGTACAGAGGACAGAGCTAGTAAGGAATTATCCACAGTCAAGTTCTTGGACCTGATACACAAACGTGATTGAGATTTGAGGAGCTGATACAATTTGATATGCAAACATGCTGTTTTTTTCCCAGCAAGCTGTAAGAATACAGTTCGAGGCTTTTCAATTGCTGGAGGGCTGGTTAGGGAGCTCATGGCATCACTGACCTAATTCTTTGATAAATCTTAGCAGACTGGGAAAATGCAAATGTTGAAAACTAAGAGTGCTGGGTCAATATGCAGAAAAAGACAAGTTTGATAACCAGTGCAAATCTGATGTGTTTATAACGAAAGCTGCTTTTCAAAGAAAAATGCTGTTTTCATTTAAGTTGAAATGTTTCAAAAGGCACTAGTCTTAACAAAGCATGCTTTGAGCAAAACAGAAACACCAGACTGATTTTGACACTCTCAGTATAGCACATTTTGAGCTTTGTTTGAAAACTTTTCAAAACATGTTTATGTTAAAGAAAATATAATTTTCAATGGGAATCACACATTTTCCATTTTCATGGAAATTTTTTATGTTATCTTGTGCTGATTTTATTCTGTTTGAGGATAGAAGAGAAAAAAAAATAAAATCAAAGTATTGGGATTTGCTGTGAATGGAAAACTCCAGTTCTTTGTGAATCTGTATAGCTCACTGCAGGCTCATTCCCAGACTGGTCAATATGGAACTGCCCACATATGGAATTTCAAGGTGTCACTGTAAACAATAGTAGCCAGTGAAAATGGGAGCAGATATTGCCAAAAGACCTTTTTCCATCAATAGTACTTCCAGCTTGGCTGGTAACTGTGGGTACATACATGTGAGAGTGTTTTGTAAGCATCACCCTGCACACATTAATTGCAGGTTTTTAGTTCTTCATCCACTCACCTATAGATCTCAGAAGGTAAGAACTCATTATTGAACACATTTCTGACGGGAGTCAGTGTCTTCATGGCTGATCTGGAGATAAATAAAACATCATTTGCTAATAACCATGGCAGATGGAACAAGGATTGCCTGTCATTGCTATTTCCCGCTTCACCAAGCAGGCAACGTGATCTGCCTTGCCTGATAAACTGGCCCCAAGCAGCACAGTGCACTGTAACAAAAAAAATCATCTAAGATCATGCCAGTGGAGTGCTGGGTGACAACTCAGCCATAACACCTCCTTGGGAAAGGTCTTGGAGTGGACAAGCAGTGAAGTCTGGTTTCCCACTGAGTTGTAGTGGGATTAGAGAGTCAGTGGGAAGCAGTGAATGACTGCAGGTCAGGGACTTGGTTCCTTATGCAGCCCAGGCAACAGGAGAGGCATCTCTGCCACCAACAGTCTGAAAATTATAAAATAGCAAAGAAAAGGAAGAAAACATTTTGGAAAACTTGTGAACAACCCTTGCACAGGCAATGGTTTGTCAGATGATTTGGCAATAGTGTGCTAATACCCCCATGGATAGAAAAATACCAGAAAATACTCTTTGCTGCAGCAGAGGAATAGAACCAGCACCACATCTGGATGCAAAACCCAGGTTTCACAACGATCAGACTTGATATTAAGGGTAAGGCTGATTATTCACTTGAACAAATACTGATTAGTTGGAAAAGTCTGATGTTTTCAAGCCAAATGACTTTGTGGTGCATTCACTTTAGTAAAGTACAAATCATTAGCCTGATTACAGGCATATCAGTGTAAATGTTATGTCTCCTGATGTCTGACTATTAGCGTGTCTGATACTATGAGGAACTCGAGTCATATTCTTCTGTAAACCATTCTGCACCATCTCTGTGTCATTAACGTCTCTGCAAAAGGAGCCTGAATAGTGCGTTTATGATTCCAGAGCCACAGCCTTTCCCCAGTGATGGCACCCAGCATGAACACCCATGTGAACAAGGGTCAAACCCTGGCACCTCTTTCACACAGATTTGGGCAGGGTCATTCATGTTTCTCCCTACTTGGTCCACAATATTTTAACTTGTGCATTTCCAGAACAGCACTACATTTTCTAGGATGCCAGTTGAGGCCAAATGCCTGGGTGGTGAGCAGGGAGCACCTATATCCCCCTATGCATCCTCATATGGTCTTGTCTCCCCCCTTGACATGGCTCTGGGTTATAATTTAGGCTGTATATGTCACACAGGACAAACATTGTCCCTAGAGGTGGTGCTGCCCTTCACAAGTACTGGTAGTGAATCAACCATGGAATAAAACATATAAAGGTGGAGCAAGGATTAAAGGTTTGAAGCATTTTTTCCCTATTTCTGGCATCTGTTGATTCCTTCACAATCTTGTCATTGTCTGGGAAAATGTCTGCTATAAATACACTTAGATCAGATGCTCTGAGATCAGCATTTAGTTTAACAGATGAGAATAAAAATCTATTTGATGTTAGAGGATTACTTTTAGTTTTTGCAGGTTAGTGATTCATCCAGTATTTCAGATGTGAGGAGCAGCCCATTACTGGCACGTCCAGTGGCACTTGTTAGGGAGAGACCCCCTAGACACCAGACCTTTGCAGTCACCAAAGTGAAGACAGGTTGATGTTGAGATGAACTAAATGACTTGCCTGCATCTCCTGACTGTTTAGTTACCCATGTTCAGTGTCTTCATGACAGCACCAGCCTTCCACAGTTTTAAAACATCTAAGTAGCATTGGAAATATTGTACAAATGGCTCTGCACATCATGACCTGGTAGCCTTCTACCCTTGTATGCTATAGGTAAGATATTCAACACTGTATGAATGTTTTTATATCAGGATATAGTAGAAATTCTACATATATACTAACTCTGCTCCTCCCGAACTGTTCTTTTGAGAGAACTGTGTGGAGTGAAAGGGGTTGTAATACTGTGCTGCCTGTTAACTTTGGAAATTGTTACATTTTTGTATACAAATGCATGTGTACCAGAGAAGAGAGCAGTGACTACAATCTATCTGCACCAGTCAGTGTCATATGGGACATGAACTGATTCTAATAGATTTTCAGAGAGCAGAATTCAGCTCTGCAAAGAGTTTGTTCTGGTCCTAAAGCAGGACCTCAAGCTGGCACTTAGGGCATTTCTAACTTGCTTAGGAGAGACAAACACAATGGAAATTGGTTCTAGGGTTTGTTCCCCATGCCCTTGCTCAGACACCCCCTTCAACACGATACTTTTTGGGCCCTGGGACATTGGTCTTGGGGGGCAAAGTCTCTGCACACACTGGAATCCACCATGTATCAGTATTTGTTACAAGAGCAAGCCAGACTGGATGCGTTTGATGGGTTGGAAATGGAGTGCTAAAACTGCTCTAGCTCTATTGAAGTATCAGGAAAAGCAATGGTCATCACAAGTGTGCATTTGTTCTTTCGTGAAGACATGACAGTTTGTCCCAAAAGGCTGCATTTGGCCATTCTGTACATCTGTGAGGAGCTCCAGCTGTTGTTTCCTCTATCTTTGCGTTGTTGTAGTCGACTGAGACAACACCACACTCAAAATAGGGCAAAGTCCATAAATAAAAGCTGTTTAAATGCCAACAAATAACAAATATGTTGACTCTGGAGGCTGATTGATTACAAATTATTTATATTTTGTAGCTGCATTTTTCAGTGCTACCAGACTCACTGACAGTACCATCACACATCTAATTGTAAGCAACAGGAGCCATTTAACCATTTACTGGTATTTTGATTATGTCTCACAAATCATCCTGCGTTGTATCAGCTTCCTTTCCAAATTTCTCATTACTGATTCTTCTCTGAGAATCACTGAGAATGGCCACATATAGACAAAACTTCTGAGCAATTTACAGTGTGTCAGCTTGAAATTAGAGATAAATCCACACCTGGAGAGTTTTCTGGAGTCTGAATTTCTAACTCCTATGAGCTGGTAGGAATTTATTGTCCTTGTTTTATTCAGATTGACTCAGCACCAGGTTTTTTTTTTGTTTTTATTTCTCAGTCTGTTGCAGCAGGCTGTTAGGATTCAGCTCACAGAGACTTGTAACAGGAGAGCTGTCAGCTGTGCTTGATCTCAGAAGGAAAGGATCAAAAAAGTCAGGGCAATACTGAGGAAGAGGGTCTGCTGAGGAAAGTAATGTGTGAATTATAACTGGGCTTCAGCACTGTTAAAACGCGTGAGACATGGCCCCCTCCTTCCTCACAGCTCCAGCAATTTCACCTGAGGCCACCAGATAAGGGTCCTGGGGGCCACCAGACCCTGTAACCCAAGGACTCAGATCATATTTTCAAGGCAGCAAAAAATAATTACTTGTCAACCTGATAGGCAATTACTGGACTGATGAGAGAGGTGAAGGAGACCTTTGTTTTGTCTCAGGGAAAGGAAACAAATGCAGTGTATTACCAGATCTGTCAAGCCAGAGCATCAGCTGAAGGCAAGCAGCTAACTCCCAGGATGAGCACCCTTCCATGGTGGGGACAGAAGTCCTCACACAAAGTCGAAGGAGACAAATGAAGTTTTCATTGCAGAAGAAGAGTGGGAAACACTGCTGACAGCCAGCTCAACGGACTGATGAAACAGCAGCCCCAGGGAGACAGTTCAAAGGCTTTTTTGGTTATTTAATGAAGTGTGGTCGAGTTTTGACCCCTCAGCTTCAGTGCCGGAGGTTTTCTGTGAGTGTCTGAGGTCTTGCTCCTATCCCTGAGCTCATTGACTACTCAGAGAAATTTTTTAATCATATTTCTCTAGATTTGTAATGGTTTTCTTTCCTGCTGCGTGGAAGGCCACTCAACTGACAGAACAAATTCATCATATGGTGAAGCCAGGAGAGGGACCAATCCCAGGAGCCCACTGCAAGCTCTGGGAACAGTAGGGGACTTCAGCCAGCTTGGGCAAACCATATCCCCAGGCACTGCCTGGTGAACAATGCTCCAGCATTTACCAGTTCCTATGGCACTTTTGACAAGAGCAGGTTAAAGAAATCAATTTTATTTAGAGAGGAAAGGCTTGTCTTAAAACTTTTGAGCAAGTTCTTTTAGACCACAGTGGATAACTGCAGTGGCAGGGGCTTCCATTACCTTCATTAGCAATACTTTAGCCTTTGCAAAATGCAGGCTTGCTCCCCCTTCTCCAGAGGTCACTGCCAGCAGGATGGCTTCTCCCCGCTCCCTCCCTCCCAGGCCCCAGCTGGGGACCTGCCCTCCCGCACCCAGCCCCAGCAGCAGCCCTGGCGCAAACACAACCATGGTGTGGGAAAAGCAACGCCAGAGAAACACATTTTCACCTCCGCTTTGCAATTCAAATTCAGGAGAAGCACCCGGGCAGGAAGCCCCCAGCCGCTGCTCTGTGCATGGCTGCAGGTCCCTGGCTCAGGTCACCAGCAGTGATATTGCTGCAGTCCTCCATGTGGGCATGGGACTGACACTTAATGGCACTGTGCCAGCCTGTGACATGGTAAAAATATCCTGTCGGAGATTGCAGTGAGCTTCTCTCGCTGGCCCAGCACCAGCAGTGCTCCAGCCCACAGGTTAGAGCACGTAGAAGTCATTGTTGTTTGACAGGTCACTGTAATGGCAGAGGGCGAGCGCGGGGGCCTGTGCCGGTGAGGGCTCGGCCCGAGCCCTGCCCTGGAGCCCCTGTGCCAGGGGCCTGCCCGAGCCCGGGTTGCAGAGATGACTGTCCCACCTGGGCTCAGCCACAGCCTGGGGCTTGTGCTTGAGTCTGCTGCTGCCTTTGCAGTAGGTCCCACAACACCGGCATGTCAGGAAGTGCTTGGCTCGGTGTTTGGCCTTCGACTCAGAGGCCGAGGCCGTCCCTCCATGAGTGAGAGTCACTGGTGTGGCACCCCGTGGGTCCAGCTGCCCTTTCAACCGGCTCCTTCTCCTCTGGACGGGGTCCAGGCTGATGTCCGACTGGGAGGAGCAGCTCTCATTCCAGCCAGCACTGGCGCTCAGGCTGCGCAGGGGCAGAGCCAGCCGCAGCGCCTTCCAGAACTGGGAGCCAGAACGCTTGGACTTCTCCCCCTTCCAGGTGACGAAGGAGACGGACTCCTTCAGCTGCAGGATGCTGGGGTGGGTGCACTGCAGTGGCCTGTACTCCACCACGATGAGCTTGGTGGCTATGGCATTCTGGCACATGATGCCCAGCTTGAATTCCAGGAGGCTGATGCTCTTCTCCGTCAAGTAATCAGGACTCAGGACCACGATCATCCTGCGGCTCCTCTGGATGAAGTCGAACACGGCTTCAGTGGTATCTAAGAGTACAAGGGCAGAGGAATTGGAGTGCACAAGGGAAAGGGAGTGGGGAGAGAAAAGCTAAGGAAGCTGTTTGGTGGCATACCTGCACAGATCCCTCTTTCCACAGAGGGAAAACTGACACAAGCCATGTGGCTTTCAACTTGCCCACACTCCTGCTGACAGTATTTTTGCTGTGCAGTGGGTTTTTGAGAAGGCTGAAATGGTAAATGAGAAGCCAGGATATACCATGACTGTAGCCTGACTTCTGCCCTGCACAGCATCCCTGCTGCCCAGGGAAGTGCAGGCGTTTGATAAAGGGTCGTCTTGTTTGGGAACCACCTGCCCACAGCTTGAGCAGCCCTTGGCATCAGTGGATCAAAGTGAAGCAACCATGTCATCCTGCCACAGCTCAAACTGCAGGGGATAAGACCCACCTCCCTCCCTGTCATGCTCTCTCATCTAGGAATGGAAATCTCCACATTTAGAGCAAAAATGTCAGCCTTAAACCTCTCCACCAGTTCCCCTAGGCATCATGGGGGGTGGAAATACTGTCCTTCAAAGCATTTCTTGGGATTAATTGCAAGTTGTAAAGCTCAGCAAGAAGCTTAGCTGGAAAGGTGCCAAGCAAGAGCAGCATGTCTTTTATTATGAATTTTGAAAAGCAGCAAACCTGAAGGATGTCCTTGGATTTCTACCTGTGGCTTGGGATGCAGAAAGCATATTGAAGGTATTGTGGCTAACGGGTGAGCAGTGGAAAGGGTGGGAGTTATGGGGCTGTGGCACTCAGCAAATTAGCAAAACCCGAGTAACATAACTGTAAAAACTTAAAAACCTCACACACTCACTAAGTGCTGGTGCCTGAGATGATGGGGAGTCCAAGGACAAGTTGGTGTTCAAGCAGGGCAGGGATCATTAGAGCAAGTGCTCTTGCACATTCAGAGAGAAAAATCTGCGTCTAGGAATGTCTTGCAAAGAGCTGTTCTGGGAATAAGAGCTACCTGCTGCTTCCCTTCCATTTCACATTGCTAAAGCCTGCATCCCTAAGTCTGGAGACTCCCCTCTCTCCCTAATAGTGGAACACTGGTCTTTTCTATGAATAAAAATACTGCTCCTTCCCTGCAATAGCAATGTCTCTTATTCTTCCAGCACCTGGCTGTCTCTTATCTCACAGCAGAAGGTGTGCTGTGTTGCATCTAACTGCACCTTATTTTAATATTGTACAGAGCAATACTTTTCAAATATGTATGACTAGCTGTAAAACTCATTGTCATTAGATTATTTGGAGATCAAGATAGGAAAAATGATCATACAGTAATATCCTAATGGAGAAAGTAAGGCACTGTTTGGTTCTTTGACAAAAAACTGGAATTAAAATAAAAATTTTTTGAGGTTTTTTTTTTCTTGTATACAAGGTTTGGGGGGATTTTTATCCCCAGCACACAGAGGAAAACACTCATTCATTGAAACCAAAAGTAGATGATAGTCAGTTCTGTCAGAATTGTCACTTACCACCATGATACGTTTTTACCACCCTATTTCAAAGGCATAAAGATTTGGCAGCAATCTTCAATTTACTGAGTCCAGACCTCATTCAAACTTTTCTACAACTGATTGAAATCTATTTTGAAAACAGCCAGGCTTCATCATTTTGCGAAAGAAAAAGCTCTTTTGCTGGTTTGAAAGGTCTTTCTTTTTGAAACTGGAATCACGGAACCACAGCAAAATGTAAGTAGGAGCAGCCCCTGGGAGGTCACCTATTCTATCTGCCTGCTCAAAAAACCCAGGTTCAATTAATGTGAATGACTCTGATGCTGCTGAAATGAAATGTTTTGATTGAAGTGACAGTGTTGGTTTTATCAATTTTGAATTTGCAACACTTTTGGAGACTCATTTTTTTGAGACTTATTTTTGCAGCGAAAATTCTCAAATTCCCAAAGATAGGTTTTACTTCCAAGAACAAGATGCATTTAGACTTGGCTAACCAGCATACTTTGGGATGTTCAGTTTACAGTGTTTACCCAGCTCATGAAAAGTCTTGAGTGGACACTTCACAGGGTGCAGGTAGGATGGTCCCTCGCAGTGACACAGCACAGGATGGGACAGGCAGCAATAACACTGCAGGGGCCTGGGGATTCAATACTCTTGGGTTATCTACTTAATACTAAAAAAGTTCCATCTTTACTAAATGTTTACAAAAGACACGGCATATTTTTATTGGTTTACTTGTGTCTCCCCTAATGCACCCCAGAGACGTAACACAGGATTATAAGGATTATGATCATAATCCCATACCCATAGACCCCAAATCCATAGATTGTCACAAGAACTCGTTTTGCTAGTAGTCTGGAAGTGCTGGGCTCTCTCTCAACTTACCTGCTGGCAGGCAAACAAGGGAAACAGGCAAGAAAGTGCCTTGGATGAAAAAATATGAAGCTGACTGAACCTGGAAGGTGATGGGCAAAGCAGCCTGAGAGTGAGTTTGATTTCTGTGGTTTAGACAGATTTCTGTTCAACATTATGATTGTATCTCTAAAACAAAGACATGATGTTTCCTTCCCATCTTTCTCTCTTGTGATTGCCAAGCAAGTGCTTTTCAGATCAGAGACTTTCTGAATGTGAGTGTCCACTGCTGTGAGACATTTAAATGCTGTGTGTCATTGTGTTTCTACTTGCATGGCCCTGGTAGCTCAGGTGCCTCTGCAGGCACAGCACAACACAGCCAGGAAAATGTCCCCTTCCAAGGAGGTGCCCCAAATGATCTTGATGCTTGGACTACACACAATCATCTTTCTTTAACAGCATTTTGCAGACGTAATGGGAAGATGGTAGTTATGAGAAATGCACAAGGACTGAAATGCAAAAGTGAAAATGTTTTATTGAAAAGCAAAATAAAATAATACTGACACTTCACAGACCAAATCACACAAAGGCAAAAACATACAGAAAAGGGAAATCTCTGGAACAGCTGTACAACATCAAACAGCACAGGGAGGGAAGATATTTTCTCCAATTTGTGCTACGCTGTTTCCCCATGAAATAACAATGAGGAACTTTGCATGAGCTGCATATTGATAATGTTAGATTAGAGCACAAAAACTCAAATGAATCAACTGATTCAGACAGATGCTGTGACAGAATCCCACAATGGAAACCACATGTGGCATAGTATGAAATGACAGGTATATCTGAGGTGCTTGCAGATCTGCATTACAGCTGGGACTGGGTTTTACCCCTGGCCTGACAGAACCCAGCAAAACCAGTGGTAAAGCTGCTGGGTGAGTGGAACCTGTTCCAGCACTATTCCTTCCACACTGCTTCCTCTGACCTCCTGGGCCCCTTCCAAACCATTGCACCTTTCGCCTTGTGGGTGCTCTGCTGATGTCTCTCAGTAATCCTGTTCGGGGGCTGCAATGACACCAAAGGCCACTGTGGTGTATGTCAGAGAAAATCCAGATCTGTTAATTATTTCAAAAACTCTTTGAATAAAATTAGCAAAATACATTAGGTGGATATAATTTCCTAAAATAATCAGACTTACAAAAACGTAAGCAGAAGTTCTCTTGGTAGCTCAACCAAAAGTGAGATGTGATGTAGTGAGGCACCTGGCACCTGGCCAGAGTCAAACCACCACAGATGTCAATTCAATTTATGCATATTTTGGAGTCAATTTTTTTAAAACCATATGGGAATCTAACACAGCTCTGCTTTGGCCTCAGAGCCTTCCCTCTGCCTGCAGATCTGGCAGCTGATCACCGAGATGCTTAAAACACAAACAAAAAGGTGAAGCTGGCAAAATGACAAGGTTGCAATGGGTTCACAAAACTGAGCATGGATTTGGGTGCTATGTCTTACAAACGAAGCTTTCTGGAGTTTGGGAAGCAGCTCTGTCCCTCCATAGACAACAACAGTAGGAAAGCCCATAACCACGCTTTTAAGCACCTCTGAGCAGATGAGGAGCTCCACTGCCTCCAGTGAAGCTCACTGCAATTTTACTTGCTTAAATCAAAGCTTACTTGGGGCGGGGAGGATTAAGAGGACAGTAAGAAAGAAGCCCTATTTGTTCTATATTTGTACAGTGTCCTGGTTCCAGCCAGGACAGAGTTAGTTTTTGGTCCTGGCAGTAGCCAGGACCCTGAGGTTACTCTATACCACCTTACATTGCTGGGGGCAGGGGGAAGGGAGTCTCTTTTGGGGAGAAAGAATCCCTTCTGGACCAGTGCAGGGTGGTGGAGGGAGCAGTCGGGTATTGTCTATTGTCAGGGCGTTTCTATGTGAATTGTTCATTTCTTGTACCCTCTGTCCTGAGTATTGCTGTTGTTGCTTTTTGTTCTCTTATCTCATTGTTGTTTCCAGTAAATTGTTCTTATCTCAAGCCATGATCTTTACCTTTTGTACCTCCAATTGTTCTCTCCAGCCCACTGCAGGGGGAGGGAAAGGGAGAGAATAAGTGGCACGTGGTTTCACTGGGAGCACCGAGTAGTGGAGTACCATTCCTAAACATGACATACAGTACCTGACCAAGGTCAGGGGGGGCTGTGGCTCCCCCTAGACCTGGAACAACATTATTAATCATAAATTCTACGGGTGAGGTCTTTCCCTGACATCAGGATTCAGTCCCACATCTCTAAGGCTGGACTTTTTACAGGGACGCCCTGCAACCTCCCAGCTCATTCAACCTCCCAGGGTGAATACTGCATAGACTCCAAATTGTAGTGCTTTCTTAGTGCTGTTATGAAGACTTATGCTTCACCCACTTGACACCAACAGAGTGAATTAATGAGTCAAAAGTGACTCAGGAACAACCATCATCAATAAAAAATAAGCATGCACTTGGTGTGCTTAATACTGAATTAAGGGGGCAGGTCCTTGCACTGGGAGGTACAGGAGTATGAGACACCCCCAGAGCTGGTAGTTTTATTTGAAAACATTGTGAGCCATAGCACCAGTCAATGCCAGGGTCCCACTGTGCTTTGGTCTGTCCTGCGAGAGAAGGGACACTCCCCTCCTCAGCATGAGGTGTGTGAAAGGGGTTAACTCACCACGTACCCTCCTATGCCTGCTGCCTCCTGCTGAAGCAAGGACGAGTACACAGTGGGGGTTTGTGTTTCCATTGTGTGCAAAGGTTGCAGAAGCTGAGATACATCTGTTCTGCAACTCCAGGCTGGAAACAAGGTGGGGGGAGACTTGCTTTGCAAAGCCAAGGTTAGTTTAAACCTAGCCCCTGAATTAGGAATGGTGATGCTGTTCATAACCAGGCAGAGAAGACAATCTTCATAAATCATAGAATAATTTGCATTTGCAAGGATCTTTAAAATCCAACCCTCTGCACTAAGAAGGGACATCTCAATCAGGTTGCTCACAGTCCTGTCCAACCCGACCTTGATTGTTTCCAGGGATGGGGCATCCACCACTCCTCTGGACTTTTGCCAGTGTTCTACCACCCTTATAATAAAAAATGTCTTCCTTAAATGTAGTCTGAATCTACCTTCATTTAGTTTAAAACCATTACCCCTTGCCCTATTGCAAGAGGCCCTACTAAAAAGTCTGTTCCCATTTTTCTTATAAGCCCCCTTTAAGTATTGAAAGGCCATAAAAAGGTCTCTCTGGAGCCTTCTCTAGGAAGAATATCATCAGCTCTCTCAGCCTGTCCTCGTAGTCTTACCCAGACAGACAGAATTAGTAGGTTTTGTAAGTTCAAATAAATTTGTAAGGTCTGCTGGTGAGCTGGACAATCCAATGTCATCCCACAGGCCTTAGCAGCACCTTGCATGATGCTTTCCCTCGGCCAGTGGCAAGAGACAGTAGGCAGGTTCAATAGTACATTGGGGTTCCTTGTAGTGCTTGTGAAGTCCCTGAGTTTACTCTACAAAGAAACATCTCAGCCATGGTCCATGGCCTATATTAATTAGAGATTTCCCTCTATTACAAGTGGCTCTGAAGGATCTGGGGTACTTGTGAGACTGCAGAGTCCCAGAGACTGATCACATGTTACTAAAAGTGCTACAATACAAATATTACCTAGCAGAGTTACAGGGTTCTTTTAATGCTTGCATAACAGTGATTTCCTATTGCCAAACTACCTGGATGTGCCTGCTTCAACAGAAATGTGGGGAGCAAAGATGAGGAGCCCTCAAGAGTCTACTCTCCCCAGTGAAGCAGAAGTCTGTGATGCCACAGTGATTGGGACTATAGCCCCAGGACATGCATGAAGGGCTCTGCACTGAAGCCACCCTGCAAACCATCCCCAGCCTCTGCAACAGGGACTGAGGAGCAGAAAGGAGTAAGGTCACTTAGGAAAGAAGCTCTGTCCTGGAGGCAAATGAAGGTCCCACAGGAATTGGATCTAGGAGTACTGGCCATGCTATCACAAGGTGCTGGATGCATCCCACCTGGATAGCCCAAATTTAGACCTTAAGCCCAGGGCTTGTGTGGTTGATAACAAAGGATATATATGTGCAGAGAGGTGGTGTTTGCATCTTTGGTCTCTCTACTGGCAGAACAATACAAAAGCTGCAGGGAAAACATGGCTATCCTCTGAAATGCTTGGGACATGGTCCTTCATGGAAAAAACCCTGAGTTCCTCCCCACTCCCTGGCCTGACTTGTGGCTTTTTGGGGTTTGTTTTGGTTTGTTTTCTGATTGTGTCAAACATTTTTCAGGAATAGACATCAACAAATCAAGGCTCAAACTCCTACTAATTTTTTTCACTGGCATTTCCACCTGCAGCTGCTTCCAGAACCTGCCCTTTGGGAACTTGGATTTCTCGCCTTTCCATTTAATGACAGTCAAGGCCGCCTTGGCCTGCTTCAGCTCCTTCACTTTGCTCTTCTTGATGGCTTTGTACTGCACTAGAATGACTTTGATGCTGCCCTTGGAGGCCATATTCTCTAGGCCAGCCTTGAGCTCCAGCAGGGCCTGTGTCCCCTGCAAGACGTAGTTGGGGCTCAGGACAACAAGCAGACGTCGGCTTTTCTGGATGAAGCTCAGGGTTTCGTCTGTGACAACTGGGAGAAAGAAACATTGAGGTGGTTAGTGATGCCCGAGAACATCCTGCTGAGCTGCTACTGTGACACCAGGTGCCTCTGGAAGGGGGACAATAAAATCCCTAGGAGGCCCTCTCTAGAGACTACACTAGTGGTTCCCAACCCTGCAAGCCACTGCATGTAGGACCTCCTACACCAGTGCTGATTCCCACTACCCCATACAGTGACATCTTCTACTGCCAGACCCAGACTGCCTGTAGTTGGATTTCCTCTTCCCTGTGTTATGCAAAGATGACCAAGACACCTACACCTAGAAGTCACTGTACAGCATGTCAGTGACACCACCCAATGCTATGAGGAAGTCTTGTGGTCAAGAGGGCTGCTGAGCTCAGGCTCAGATTTAGCTTCCTTCTAGTGAGAGGGGGGAAAGAGGCTCTCTGGAGTAAAGCAGGCAAATTTCCCATTGAACAGCACATGACCTCAAGGGAAAGACTCAGCCTGAAGATGCTTCAGGAAGTCTGAATGCCTATGCTTACATCCTCCTCTGGCAGATGTCCAGAATTTCTCTCGATACTCCCTTCACTCCTCTCGCCTTGGTTTCCCCACGCCAAACACACAAAATAAGCATCTACACCCTCCCTGAGCATCCTCATGGGTTAATTTGCTTTGGTAATACTACCATCCTAACTCCTGTTACTCATCCCTCTGTTCCTGCTGCCATCATCTGTGGAAGAAGATTAGAGCATTTTTAGAACTGATTCTAAGCACTTTTACTGAAGTGTCCCAAAAATGACACCCTTTGAGCTGGAGACATGTCATGGTAACTGCGGATCCCCTATAATTTTCTAACATCTGCAGGTAGACTGTCCTTGGACACCTTCCTGTAATTAATGTGAAAATCCCTTGTAAGTGTGAATCCTGACGCTTGTACTCTCTGCTGCAGGATCTCCCACACCTCCTTGACAAAGGATCACTCTTGACTGGTCAGAAATTACAATGGAGAGTAAAATAATGCTGACAGACAACTTCATTTAGCTGTCAAGCACGTTTGATTAGTTCCTGTCAGCTAACTCAAGGGATAATCCATTTCCCACTGTTTCTTCATCAAGGACAACACGACTCTCTACCCATGACACAGATGCACACTCTGGAGGCATGACACCAGCTGCCAAAAGCTATTTCCTGGCCCGCTGTGCTTTCCCGAGAAGGAGATTAGTCAAATCCTGGCTGAGAAGCGACGGGAAAGCCCCAGCAGCATCGTGGATGGCAGTGCAGTGACAAACCACTCTGGCAGCTTTCCCCAGGGCTGGTGCTGGCTTGAGGCTGGCAGTGACTGAGGGGGGCAGAGATGGGAATGTTCAGGGGTAAGGGTGAAGGACAAAGAGCCCAGAAGAGCTGTGCTGGGAGGACAATGACACCCTCCAAAGCAAAAGGGGAAGAAGGGCAAGAAGTGGCAGAGGGAACAGATGGACATCTGGTGAGAACAGCTCAGAGCAAACCTGCTCTGAGCAAACCTGCTCTGAGCCTGACACTGGCATCAAGCAAATTGAGCCTGGAGGGTGCCCTGCCATGTCATCCAGGTCTCTTCTAGAAGGAACAGCACCAGTATTGCAGCAGTCTCACTGAGACACACATTTCTTATGTGCTTAGACTTCAAGGTGCTCCTAGATCCTGGCAACAATTTAGGAGAGAAAGATAAGAGATCCCAGACTGATTTTGCTCCCTTTCTCATAAAGCTGGGCTGAGAAACCAGCAGTCCCTCCTGTTCCTAACCCAAAATGGACCCCAATGAACTTTCTCAGCACAGGTTCAGTCATCACTGGGGTCCTGAGCAAAAGCCCATGAATTCAATGTGGGGCAGTCTGCAGTGGCTGAAGTTCAGACTTTGAACTTTCAGTAGGCATCAAGATCATACAGCCAACTCAGCCCACAAAAAATGAAAATTCAGGGTGTTGGCTAGATTTGTGCCCTTGCTGTGGAGCTTGTGTATGTGTATCTGGAGAGTTTCACAAATTTCCATTCTTGGTAATTCCCTGCATCCCTGCAGCAGACACTATGTCCACAACCTTGTATGATTTATCTCAAAACAGTGAAAAAAAGACTACATCTTACTGAAGAGATGAGTCTCACTACCTGCAACTAAGTACTTTTAATTACAGTAGCTTGTAGTAGTAGTAATTGTAGTAGTAATAGTAGTAGTAATTGTATGCCATATTAGACACAAACTCCCTAATTAACGAGGATGAGTGGGAGGCATATTATCTTCTCACTGATTTTGGCACCTTCCACTCCTTCCTGGTTTTTACAGGAATTCACCATTACTTTCTGTGAGCTACCAGTCTGATTCAGTACAACACTTTCCCTTGCCTCTTTTCTTCCAGCCTTGACTTTATCCCAGTTTTTTAAGGCAGCTCAAAGGGCTTGCATGAAGGTCAGATGTCCAGTTCCCCATGCTGACACATCAATTACTCCTGCACACTCCTGGAGAGAGTAATTGAACAACCAATCACCATCACTTGCCAACTGTAGTCTTTTTGGTGGCCTGGAGCATCTGCAATACTGTCATGTGAAACAAAAACATTAGAAGATACCAAAAGGAGTTCATTAATAGTGATGGGAAAAACACTGAAAGATAATCTGGATAGGCTTGTTACAATCAATTATCAATACCTCAAAGAACAATAGAGAGAGGACGTGCATGGAGCACGGTCCCCTATGAAATACTCACTTCCCCCAGGGAGGCTGTCTCTGTCGAAGATGCACAGCTTGTACCCAAACTCGTTCTCCAGGACTCCGCGCAGTGTCAGCAGCACAAATTCCTCCTCCTCAGCGTTGCGCGCGTAGGACACGTACACATCGTACTCCTTCCCGTCTGAGCAGCGGGAGCACAGCGAGACACAAATGGCAGAAGAGACACCTGTGATACTGCCCATGCTGGCCTTCGACTTCCTTCATGGGACAAGTAGGTAGGAAGGCTCGCTTGGAGCCCAGGGACAGCAGGCTAAGACACTTCAATTTCCACACTGTCTCTGACACCCCAGCTGGAACGTGCAGGGACTCAGACACTGCTGGGTTGCTGAAGGTACAAGGCCAAACCAGGATGATCACCCCATTCTCCTTTTGTCTTTGCACATCTCTGACATTGCTCCCTCTCGCTGCTGTCTATCTACATGAGCAGTCCCACCAGACAGAGACTTGCACCCTACCTACACCCTCCCAGAGCTGCTGCACCCTCATGGCAGATTCACACCACAGGCTGTGAGGGTTTGAACACCCTCCTCCTCCTCCAGAGGAAGAAATCTCACCTCCGAGTCCCTAGCTATGAACTCCCAGTAACACAGGGAAGCTGTGGAAGAATTGAGGACAGAAGGGTGATTTCCAGATCCATCCTTCTGGATGCCTTCCCACATCTTAAAGTAGATCACTCTGGATCAGATCATGAATGCTTTCATAGAGTCACCAGAGAAACCAAGGACTTATTGAAACCTGATGACTTATCTTGACCATCTAGATCAGATGACACAGCTAGATCAGTAGGGCAGTGCCCCAGGGAGTCTGGCATGTCCATGCTTCAGCTCTGCAGAGAATACAGAGCACTTCTTTCTCCCTTCCCCTCAGCCAAAAGCCTGGCCTCTCTTGCTCTAAAATGACCCACACAACTGAATGTAGGTAGAGAAATGGAAGATCAAAATGTCATTGTGCTGTGAAGAGGGTTAAAAATAATTTATAGGAAAATTCCTGTATGAAAACAAAGAGCCTGGCCTGCAGTAGGATAAAATAAATGAAAGCTCTTTAACTCCTTACCTAGAATGGTTTCATCTGTTCCAAAATGAGCCCGGTAGAAGAGGACCATTTCAAGCCAGTACACGTGATAGATGACTATGAGCACCACAACGAGCAGGATGGTCGCCCCCAGACCACAGGCCAGCTCCACGGTGTACTTGGGTGCTACAACTGGGTTCAAAAAGAAACAGGGGGTCAGGTTTAAATAACAGATTGGGTCTTCAGCTAGGGAGGAAGAAGCTTGTGTCACATGCAGCCAAACACCACAGAGGGACAGGCAGGAGCCAAGCTGGCCCTTCAGAGTAAGGTGGCCAAACTAAGGCTTTTCTGGCAGGACACGTGATGGCTGCCCACCCCAGAGTCACCATTCTGGGGTATGAGGTCTGGTTATGCTGGCAGAGGAAGTCACAGCACAGGCTGTACTTCTGTCTCTGAGTGAGACCCTGGGAGCATCCAGATGGCAGAATGAGCTGTTGATGGAACAAACCTGCAGAGTCCAAAGCCAGCTCATGAACATGATCTGCTCAGCATTTTATGCAAACTCTTGGGGAAACACAACCACACTTACTTCTAGGAGAACCAGACAAAGTATCTGCAGCAAAATACCTACCCCTCCCTACCATTTCTCCTCCCTATCAAACAGACACAGGTCTTGTGGCTTGTCCCAGACTGACAGCAAGAATATAATTAGCCATGGCCTGACTCTTTTCTACCAGGAAAGAAGAATCAGAGCTCATTAAAGAAAAGCTGAAATGCTTGCAAACAAACAGGACAACCTGTGGGCATCAAGCCAGAACATCACAGGCCCCTTCCAACTCATACACTGTCTGTCACACCATTGCTGCTTATTTGTACTAAGGACAGAAAATTTTCAGCTGTATCCCTGGGCAACTCTGTTGGTGGCAGTTGATGTGCACACTGGCAAACTGCACAATAAAAGATCAACAGGGAGTGGAAACACCACCAAATTCCAGTATTTAATAAATTTCTAATAACACTGAATTACAAAACTGAAAATTGAAGGAATTTACAAACTTTCATTAGGTGATTAGCAGCAGAAGTACATGAGAAGGAGAGGGAAATCATCCAGAAAAAGCAAGAAATATATAGAACCTAATGAAATTAAAGAGTTGGAGCTAACATCTGTAGCCACTTGCTAAAAACTGGAAGCCAGGTGCTGAGGGTTTAGGTACTGGCATGCTTGATGCTCCTAGGGGGTGTGCAGTGAGCTTAGCTTAAGATTGCTCTGCCAGCAGCAGCTAGGGATGGTTCTTGGAATTTGCTGTGGAACAGAGGAGGAAGAAGTGGTGGGTAACCATGTCTGCTCAGAGCAAACCCAGTCAACCAACCAAGGGCAGACATGGGGAGTAAGAAAGAAGATAGTACAGGTCAGTCCTCTAGCACACAGTAATTAGGCATTGTTATATAGTGTAGGAAGCTGAGTATTTCAGATTTGCTTCTGCTGCATGTACAAACATTATCACCCCAGAAGAATTATGTATAGAGTAGGAACACACTGGCAGATGGCTTCAGCCTGTCTCAGTTACGTGTTTGGTCTATTGTTCCTTCCTAACAATCCAGAAAAGCTTTGTCTCAAAGGAACAAGACTAAAAAAGGAGGACAAGTACCAAGCAGAAAGAAGTCTTCCAGTAAAGACCCCTGTGAGTCTTCACATGTTTATAAGGCAGAGAATGGGAAAGAAGGTGTCTGGCATGAGCTACACAAGGTGTGGCAGCATTCCTTATGGGAGAGGGGAGGTCTGACTTACAGTAAAAGCAAGTGTTGAAGCTCTAGATGAGGTTGACGAGACAGAAAGATTCACCTTAATCAGGAAGCCTCACAGCTTTTATTGCTGAGAGGTGGGTTGGGAAACAGGAACAAAATCCTGGATGGAAGAAAAGATGTAGGAAAAACCCACACAGAACAGAGCTGAATGAGTCCATACCATCCGTGCTGAGGTGGCTGTATCTAGACTGCAGCATCATGACAGCAAGGAGCAAAACCACAGAGCATCATGGTGTGACTGTCTCACTCCCTGAGCAATGCCAATGAGTGCAGTCTGTCTTCTGGAGGATGCCAACTGGTAGCTGCTGTGTCACAAAAAACCCTCACACAGTCAAATCACCTGAAATCATTTCAAGTAACCTGAAATCATTTCAAGCAGCCTGTCCCCTCAGCTCTGCTGCAGTTGTGCCACATGGATGGGATGAGGACAACAGATCTGTCCACCTCTGTCTCTCTCCAGGCCCTTTTCCCGGAAGGGCATATGTGACATGAGCCCTTTGTTCCCTGCCTCCAAGAAGGGGTGCAGTGTGACAGCAAATATGCAGCAGTGCCCACAGAACAAGCTGTGTTAGGCAAAAAGGCCTGATGGAATTCTTTGCTTCCTTACTCTTTTGCAGGGCAAGGCTCAAGGCAGGACCCAGAGCCCCCTGTGAGCACCCCTCACCTCACACCCCTGCTCTGCAGGTGCTTTACCTTTCATGCGCACCACGGCCTGGCTGTGCTCCTCGCCTTTGGCGTTCCTGGCATAGCAGGTGTAATTCTGCTTCAGTTCCTCTGGTGTGGCTTTTGCAACTGTTAGAGTCCTTATGATAGTTTTGTCTTCAAAATCTCTAATAATTTCACTGTAAGAGAAAAACTACAGCATTACACATGTGAAAGTGCAGCAAGTTTTTTGTGACAGATATTCCTTTCCCTGATATAACCTCTTTCTTTAAAAAGACCAAAACACATAAATTGATATTTATAAACCAATATACACTTCAAATTTTAATACAGCTGCAGCTATTCCTTTATCTGATTTTCCTTAATATTTATTTTACCACTCATGATTTTTTCATTGCAGCTGTGCCACATTGCCTTTTAGAGAAAATGGAAGTTCTTGCCTATAAAACAAGATCTCATGAACGCAAGATTCAGTGCTCACATCACATTCCCTACTCAATCCTGGATGAGTCACTTTGTCTCTCTCTGACTGAACTGACCATCTGCAAAATGGGGATACAGTATTTCCTTTTGCCTTTCCTTTTTCTACATTGGTTTGCAAATGAACTGGGGCAGTGACTGTAATTCAGCATCCAGCAAATGGGACTTTGATCCACATTTGGGTTCCTTATGTGATTGAATCTCTATTCTTCCTAATCAATACTATGTATAATATTATATTTTTGTTCAGCGTCTGTTTTTTTGAAACATTTTTATCACTTATGCTATTTGGGAACATTCCTCTAAACAGAATTTTCTGCCCCTGTTTTGTAAGTCCCACAACAGCACCAGCTATCGGCATTACTTCCAGAACCTGAACAAATACTGATGCAAACTGGTTAACAAAGCTTCCTCAAAACCCTCTATAAGATATGAGACTGTCCAGGTCTGGAGGTCTCCTCCCAGGAGCTCCTGGTGCTCATCACAGCATGGTGCAGACACAGGGGCTTCTCATTAACAGGGGAGCGGGGGAGTCCACACTCACTTGGGACTATCCCATGCCTGGACCCACACAGGACCCAGAGGATTAGATATAAATGAAGGTTCACATTCCACATTACCTTTGTGTGACTTTTATCTTGGGGTCTGTGATGTCATCTGTGTTTTTCCCATCTATGGTCCACCACACCTCAGTCCGGGAGTCCTTCAGGAAGGTGAAGAAAACCTCACAGGGCAGGATAAGGTCATCACCTGGAAACAAAGGACCATCATCTCCTGGAAAGAAAGGTACTGTAAAGCAGGAACAGCACCACCCTTACTTTTGTGCTTTCCAAAATCTTACTAGCCTGAGCTCTGCCTCCCTTCATCGAATAACAGTTTAATATCCCTGAACATAATTATTTGTGACAGACAAAGAAAAAAGTATCCTGCCTTCTCAAATGTGTATTCCTTGACTGCACCAAGTGACCCACCCAAAGGGAGGTGCTCCATGCCAACCACTTCCTTGGAAAGCTGGGCAGTGTTAATCAACCCCACTGCACAGGGGACAGATGCCATAAAGCAAAAGCATTTTGGTGTGGAAATGCTTCAGGAATTTGACTTGTGCTCAAGATCAGATGTGAGAGTGTGAATATCTTTGTGACCAGCCTGTGCGTGATTCTATCTTTCAGAGCGACTATGGATGACGTCTGACCTTCTGAGCCAAAAGAGCTGCTCTTTAAAGTGAAGACTGGTGCTAATCATCATCATTGGCACCACATTTATTACAGCAGTGTAATGGGACACAATCCAGTCAATACAGGGAATTGCTCCAAAGAGGTATTAGTGAAACTGATGGTGTGGGGGAAGGGGTGAGGGAAGGGGTGTGGTACCTCATTACCCAATGCTGTGAGGTCAGCAGGAGGAGAGCTGTCATTAATTTGGAAGTAATCAGTCAAAAAAAGGGAGAGATGAGCAAGAAATGGCTAGAAGACTGAAGCCACTCTAGGGGTGAATGAGGTAGGGTGGGAGCACACCACAGCCAGGGCCAGTCCCACCGGAATTCTCCTAAGCAGCTGAGCATTCCCATCTCATCTGCTTCTGCAGCTGCAGTTCTGCATCTCCATGCCTGAATATCTGTCTTTGTGATTGCAAAAAATCAGCTTTTAAAGCTGTGCTCTCCTATTCTGGCTTCAAGAACTGGCATCCCACACTGTCTGCCAGGCAACTTGTGGCAGCTCACGTGCTCTGTGAGGGAAAGCACTGGGGATGCAGTGGAAGGGAAGAGCTTTGTGCCTGGATGGGTCTCCCCATCCCCCAGGGAGGCTGCAAACGTTGGAATTTACCTGCTTCCAGTTCGTACACAACTTTCTCATTTGGAGAGGTGAACTGTGGTGGCAAGGCCTTGTTTGGAGATCCTGCAGGAGACAACAGAGAGTCCCCCATGGGGACCCAGACTTCATGAAAACCTGGGATCTGTGCAGCCTCACTCACGATGCCCTCACGCCGCACTGCACATCCCCCAGACTAACTTGTGATGCATTCCTGCTGCAGCTTTCCATGAATGGAGAAATCCAATCCTAGTCCCCAAACTCGGGGCCAAACCCAGTTTGGGCCTAGTTTGGCCCTCTTACATCAGAAAAGCTCCTATACCCCTGTCCTCTCCCACAAGGCATAACCTGTACCAGTTTCTTTTTACTGCTGCTTCTAAAAAACAAAATACAAACACAATTTCCTGTCACAAATATTTATTTCTACTCTTAAAGCAGCTGTTTCCATGGGACTCAGAATATATCCCACAGTTCACTAGGTTTTAAAACTCTGTCTGCAATTCCCTGGCAGGTAGGCTGAGCCTCTGTGCCTGGGACAGACCTGTCCAAGCAGTGGGGACCTGGGGCTCTGCCTGACTGATTAACAGTCTCAAACCCAGCACATGTGGCTTTGAGATTCCAAGAAGGCCAGCACAAAGGGGCTATAAAGTGACAATCCCACAAATAACAATGAGCAAAGGGCACTGGAGACAGCAACGAGCAGGAGTGCCAGGGTTATGCATTCACATGCCAGCAGAGGGTACCCCTGGCCATCTCATGGGCTCAACCTCACCAGCCTAAGCCTGGCCACTCTCTGAGTTTGGGGCATTTGACATGGTGAGGGGTAAGACCTCTAGACCAACATGTTCTGGGCAGTCACACAAGTCTGACTCCAGCACGAAAAAATACACCAGGTCAGTTGGGCAATGCAGATTGAATACAACCACAAATTGATCCTGCAACAAACACTTCTAGCTGTTTTTACCACTTCTGCAGTTATCCACATGCATTTTACACATTTTAAAGCCATTCTTACCCACCACCTTCATCTTTATGGTTCTGGTGAGATTATAGGTTCTTCCGTGGTCCTTGAATGTCACAATACAAGTGTAATTCCCTTTATATGCACTGCGGACAATGCCAATGACAAGCCTGGGCCCTTGGGGATATCGTTCATAGAAGCCATCCACCGAGTTGCAGTTCTGCAGTCAGGCAGAAAAACACTTGAGTTTGGGATTCAAAAATAAAGAAATTGGTTTAAATGCTACTACAAAGATCTGATCCGAAGTTATTAATATGATACTTGGGATCATGATGTAGATCAGACCTAAATACCATGAACTTTGAGCATGTTGGAATATAGACTGCTACGTTCACCTGGAAATGAAGTGATGGAGCAGATGACCCTAATGGTTTTATCCCACTTTAAACACAGACAATTTTACAAAAGAGAGATTTCTGATCCAGAAGTACCTTGGCAATCAAAGTGAGCACCTCAGCAGAGTGATGAATAAAAATAAAAAGAGATAGGAAAAAAATGATGACATATTCACAAACGGATGCTAAGACTAAAGGACATGTTCCCAGTTGATGTCCATCTTTTGGGACTAATCAAGATATCCTGACTGACTTCAGCTGAGGATGAGAACCCAGAATCTGCAAATAGCAATCTAGAATCTTTAGTCCATAAACCTTAATAACTCCTCTCTTTCTGTCAGACGAGGCAGGAAAACTGCCAAAATACCAAGCCAGAGATCCCTTTTCAGAAAGAGGTTATGCAGATAACATCTTGATTGTCATAAAACCCAAAGATGTGCACATTTTGTAAGAGATTATTTCTGAACGGTACATTTCCAAATCAGATACATCCTAATGGGGTAGTTTAAGACAGGGGTCATATACCATTTTTAATGATCTTTATTAGGCATGGGATGACTTGCTGTCTGAAAAATTACTTCCAAGGGGCTTTTTGTTTCATTCTGCTAATTGATTGCTGAGATGTGAATTTCAATGAATGATACAAGTAAAGCATTTAAACTACTGGAGGGAACTGCTCCTCTTGAAACAAGAGCAAATTCTTCCTGAAGGCTTTTAGAGTTGGGGTTTTTCTTTTGGGTCTTTTTTAAGTTTTTTTTTTTAAACAGCAGATACATTTGTTGACAATTTCCTTTTTTATTAAATTCACTTATACAGAACCTTCTACCTAGAAATCCGAAAGCACTTTATAAGCAGTTATTAAAAAATTCATTCCCATAACCCTCTGGCTTTACATCCCTGAGACTTCTTATATTCCATTGACTAAAGACACCCACCTAGAGAGAAACAGTGAGGTCAAATTTAATAAAATTGAGCAGTAATCCTGTAGGCAAGGCTGGAGACAGTCTAATCATCAGAAAAGTATGGAGGGTGGGGTAGAGATGCCTCAATATTCAGAAAAGAGGTTTGCTGAATTGTGTCAAACAGCACCCACAGTCCTTGCAGAGACCCCTGATGTACAACTTCACTTCCTGACCTCAGAGGACTTTGGAAAGGATGCAAATTTCATTAACAGGTGCGGTTTTATTAAGAAGAGGGAATATGAATGAGAGTTTCCTTTACAGAGACAGTGCAAGGTTCACACAACAGGTCAGGCACACTGCCTATAACTGAACTGAGGCCCCTACATCCCTCCTAGGAGTATTTTCCACTTGTGCATGCTGGTCAAAAAAGCTTTGGTATTAGCTCTCAATTTCTTTCCAAGAGCAGTTTTACCCTTGAACTCAATGGAAGCAAAGCTCTTAAAATTAGCAAAGCTTCATTAACAGCACTGTCACTGGGGAGACTCTGAAATGCAGCTCCATGACTGGCATGTCACTGCTTTTTCACACACAGCACTGCATCCCCCCGCTGCCCAAGTCAGTCCTTCTTACCAGGTACCACTTGACAGTTGGTGTCACAGTGGCAGGGTAAAACCCATCAATGTCTGGACACACGATCTTCTGGTTGGGGTGCTCCAAGTAGAACATCTCCTCAGCAGGTTTAATGGAATGGCTCACACAAGAGTGCTGGTCCTTCGAAACAACCTCCAAGGGAAATGCAACTTTGCTGCAGTAGGTTGTGTTTCTAAGAATGGACGAGAACAGGGCTGATTAGTTGAACCTTGTTTATTCCTATAGCAGTGGAATGAAATAAAAATCACATCTGCAATAACTAGCATCATAGCCCTGATGAGGTACCTACAGGCTTAGTTGACTCATTTATAAATGGGAGAGAAAAGCCCATCAGAGGTGGCCACACAAGCTCAGAAAAGCCTATAAAGATGACTAACAAGCAACATCCACTCCCCTGCTGGTAAAGCAGGTCATAAGGTCAAAGACACAGGCAAAAGACAACGTGAGGAAGATCAAAAAGAGCCCTTGTGCACAGCAGATGATATGTTCATTTTATACCACACTTAGAAACACTTCTAATTTCCTAGAAGTCTGAATCTCATGAATCTTTGCCAAATTAGCGTGCAGTCAAAACATTACCCCTGCATCTGAAGCTATTTTTACTCTAGACATACAGATCACTTCTTAATGGTGAGCGCCTGTGGATTTTGCCATGGGCTCAGCAATAATATTTTCACGGCCACTTGCAGCAAGGAGAGGCACCCTCATTAACGTCTGCAAGGCTCCAAGCATTACTGCCATGTAAATTGGCTCAGCACTGAGTGGTCTTATAATTGTAACATTCTTTCCCCATTAATGCTTATGTAAATGGTCGTCTCCCTACAGAAAGATCTGGTGCTAACAGCATCATTTCCCCACCTCCACAAAAGTCTTTTGATTGCAATGAAGACGTACAGAAGCTGCACCACACGACCTACCTGAGCATGCAGGTGTAATTCCCAGTGTCATTGAGAAGAGCAGGCCAGAACCAAAGGGTGTCTTTATCCTTACTGATGTGATTGTCTGGGAGACGATAATTAATGGGCTCCTCCAGATCCCGGTCCTGAGCAATCCTGTACCAGATCAGGGTTAAGCCAGCAGAATGGGCTGTGCTATAGTTGTACTTCAAGAAGGTCTCAAAAAGTGGGCATTTGATCTTGGCAGGTTCCCCATCATAAATCTGGATCTGCTTCATGGTGTCCACACCCCAGTCATCGCAGCGCTCTGCAGCCAGGAAGAACAAGATGCCTTAGCTTGCAACTCTACAGGACAAAAACAGTTCTGCCTGTGCTCCCCACAGCCCCTGGTCCTGCCCCCATTAAAATCAGAGGCAAAACCTTAGTGTTTTCAAAAAAAGCTAACTGGGCTTTTATAAAGCAGAGCAAGAACACTGTGTTCATTTCCAGAGAACCTGCAAAACCTCTGTTTTCATTTGTACACCTCCTACAGTTCTGCCAAGCTATTTATCTCTCATCAGGACAATAGAATAGGATATTCCTGCATAAAACCAGGCGTCCTAGAGAGCTCCAAGAAAATTTACTGCAAAAATCTTATGTGGGAAGATAAAATTGGGATGAAAATGCAAGAGGTGTGTGTGCATCCATACACAATGATAAAAAAATGGAAATAGATGTGTTGAAATAAAAGAAAAATCAGAATGCAAACATCAACCCTCCCTTAAGAGTTATGGGTCACTGCGCCTGCAGCTGGACTGTGGGTTCCAGGAGAGAGGACTGTCTTTCCTGTGGTGGATTCATGTGCCATCTGTGCACACTATGATAACACAAAGAGTACAAGCAATAATAAGTGACGCAGAGAGACTGTTTATAGTGAAGTTTCAGAACAGAGGCTGAGGGGCAGAAAAGACAGTATGGTGCAAACCCCAAGCACAGTTCAACAACAAGCTGAGTGTGGTTCACAGAAGACTTGGACTGACACAGAAACCGGCCAGCATGAGAAAAAGATGTACAGTGCCCTTTTTTTGTAATTACTTTAAAAAAAACAATCTTGTCATTAGCAAATAGTTTCAAGACAAAAAGCACAGTCCAAACCCATTTCTCTTCTGAGGACTCCACTCCACTCCTACCCATGAGGGTGTCCTGGCAGGCAGGGACTCGGTGCAAGCAAAGCACAGTACCAGGGTGTCAGCAAACCTGGGAGCAACCTGCACTGTCAGAGCCAACTGAGACACATGGAGAAGCTGCTGTCACTGCATCTCCTGTCTCCCCACACTGACAAGGCAGAGCACAGTATGGCACACTTCCCAGTGCCTCTTGTAGCTGCTGGGAGGCATTTGCTAGGGCAGCCTGACATCTGAGAACCCAAAATGAGTTGAACAGGAGAGGGGTGTGCTGCCTGCAGCGGTCCTTGGGAGCAGTGTCTCAGCACATCACAGGCTCACCAGAGATGACACTGCAAAGCCTCTCCCATTTGCAGATATTAGAAGAACTCAGACTGAGAGGAAAACCAGAATACAACATGCTCTTTGAACCCAATTCTTCTGAATTCTTCTGAACTGACTTCACAGGCCCAAAGCAGGATTTCTGGCATTTATTCTTCCTTAAATAGGCAGAGGGATGTAGCTTGCCCCCAAATTCATATTTAATTAAAAAAAGCAAAGAGATAAACCTCTGAGAAGACAGGCCTGCAGCACTTAAAGGCAGTGATGCTAACTCCTGTGGCTCAGCAATGGTTAGTCATGGGGAGGAGGAATCTGGGCCAGTAAGAATAGAAATGTTTTCTGGCGGGTTTACACATAAATGTAAATGCAAACTGCACTGCTCCTCCTGCAGTATGCCAAACACCCATATGACAAAGTGCTACTTCTGGAGGAAGAGAAGGAATTGGGCTACGAAGAGGCAGTGAAGCTACCCAGAACACAAGTATTTGCTCACAGGAGCCCCAAACCTAAATGGCTGGAGATTGCTCATCACCTGAAAACAAACAGATCTCTCCAAACTGCACAGCATTACACACTATGGCTACTGCCACAGCCAGTGCCAAGGCTCGCTCTGAAAGACCAAACCACTGTTGGAAGCCCTTACACCATGGGAAGGGTCATAACGACCGGTCACCACCATGATCAAGGGCAAGTGGAACCAGCACATGCTTTATGCTGGTGGGGTCACAGTTTAGGCATGGTCAAGTGTCCATAGAGTGGTACAGAGATAAATGAGACTGCCTGCTAACTGCATGATAAAGCGTGGATTGCTCCTCATGAAGATGGCATTTTTTCTGTAAAGAAAGGCTTTCTCTCTGGAAAGAGCAGCCCTGGGTCTCTAAATCAGGATGGCCAGCTTGTCTTCCCAGCACCTGACTTGTGTCTCCTCTTGGGCTGCATAAAGGCAAATCATCCTTATTACTTCAGATGGCAGGACTGGGGAGAGGGAAAACTATATAAAACATTACAGTACTGAAATTGTTCGAGTCAAGATCAATGAAATTTGCAATCATGAGAAGCTCTTACATTTTGCAACAGCCCATAAATCAGCACTGTAAAACTACTTACCCATGCTACCTGAATGAGTTATTGAACATAAATACAACTATTTTATTTTTTTCCTTCCTACATTTCCCAAAAACAATGCACAGGCCTTCTCTTCTTGGCTTGGGAAGAGGCGACTGCTATTGTTTTACCATAAGAGCTGTACCTGGAGATTTTGGCTGCGAGTTGGCCAGGCTTCAGGAACAGTCACAGCAAACAGGTAGTGCTAAGGCTCCCCACCTATGCCCTGCCCTGGGGTGCTGCAAGCTCTGAGCTGAACCCCAAACATAGCAGAGAACTGCTGGTAATGAACAGCTACGCCCAGACCCCAGGAGCAGTGTGAGATCCCAGGCTCCCAAGGCAAGGACTCCTCCTGGCTGTCAGGGCAAAGCCACTCAGCACAACTCTGAGGGCTCAGAGAGCAATGCCATGACCTATCACTCAGAGCAGAGATGGCAGAAACGCCACAAGCTGCAGCAAGGCCTCCTTCACACATGAAACACCGAGGACAGAAGCCATGGTGTTCTGCACAGCTTCCCTCCTCCCTGTGCCATGCTGACAGTAGTACGGCTATTTCTACTTTTTGGGGTGTTTTATGCCCAAGACATCTGGGCTCTGCCTGACAGAACGTGTGAGAACTGCAGGGCATCCCTCACACACACCTCTGTGAGCCTCCTCATCCTCAGCTGTGATGGTGCTCTTCTCCCTGTGCAAACAGCAACCTTTGCTGTGGTGGCACTTCTACAGCAGACCCCAGCAGATGGGTCAAACCCAGACAGCTGGCTGCATTCCACACACATGCATAAAGTAGAAGGGATGCTCACATTATTATTGCTATTATTTTATTTGCACCCCACAATCCTCTGCAACTTTTTGTGCTCCTTCCACCATTTTAAGGTCTATCGGATATCCAGATCTTACCATCTGCTGCTAACATGTCAGTCTAAACCGGGGACAGCCTGAAAAAAAAATGGCATAAAGCAGCTCCCACTGTGAAAAAAAATTATATACATACACACACACTGATATATCCGGACTCCAGCAATAATATTTGATGGAACATTGAAGAAACAAGATGCAAGGATCCAGTTCTAATTGTGAGAAACAGCACTGACTCGTATGGTGCTGTGCCCATTTGCAGCAACTCACACTTGTTTTCACAACTGGCTAAGCCTCAGAAGTGAGTTTCTTCTCTCTTGAAATGTTTCCTGCACAAAACAGCTGCTGGAGTTAAGAGCAGCCCCTGATTAAATCAAGTGGGATCAGCATTCCTGCCGTGACTCCAGAGGTTCAATAACAAATGGAAACTAGTGAGGAGATGAAGGTCTGTGCAACTCCTGTCTCTTCTATGCTGCAGCAAATGGAGCACTACACACACACCAGAGAGACATAATAAAATTCTCTAAAAATACACCATCCTACAAATGCACCTTCCTAGAAATGCCTCTGCAAAGCCATTTTGAAAGAATCCACCTTATTCTCAGTACCAATCAGAGGCACTGCAGATGCCTTGACCCCTCTTACCACTGAATGCTCTGCAATTACACAGCGAGGCGGCCTTTGACCCATCACGCCTACCTGGGATACACAACGCAGTAAAAAGGCAAGAAATGGTCCTGCTTGCACAGCCCTGCTGAGGAAAAGGGATGAGGATCATACAGGCTAGAGGGAGGCTGCATGGTTGAAGGAAACACCCATCTCCAGCACTGGAAGACAAAGTGCAGGCAGAAGGATGAGGATAAGGATGCCTATCTCGATTTCCTGTGCTTTGACATAAAGGTACGAGCAGGCTGCTGTGTTATTCCTCCTCCTTAATGCACACTAGGAACGACGTAAACTGGCAAAGCTAATTCCAAGTGTCTCCCTTGCTTGCACTGTTCATAGGGGTGGCTACTACTGCGACAAGGGACAGAAACCACTTCTGTTACAGAAATGGACACATCTGTCCTATTTCTGACTCTGTTACGATGCCTTTAAACACCAGGTATCCCAAAACAGGCTCTTCCTCAGAAGCCAAAAACAAAGCTGAAGAAAGTGGCTTCTCCAGATGCAAGGTAGAAAATGAGAGGGGAAAAAAAATAATGTTTCTCAGCTGTATAAGGGTGAAAACAGACATTTCTGAAAACCTTTCCCAACCTTTCACTTGCTGCACTCTTTACCCGCTTCACATTATCACAGAATCACTTAGGTTGGAGAAGATCTCTGAGAGCAAGTCCAACCTATGACTGAACACCACCATGTCAACCAGACCATGGCAAACCTTAAACACCCCCAGGGATGGTGACTCCACCACCTCCCTGGGCAGCTCACTCTAATGTCTAATCAACTTTTCTGTGAAGAAATTCCTCCTAATACCCAACTTAAACTTCCCCTGGTGCAGCTGCAGCTTCAGACCATGTTCTCTTGTCCAGTCACTGTTTGCCTGAGAGAAGAGGCTGACCCCCATCTGGCTACAACCTCCTGTCAGGGAGTTGTAGAGAGAGATAAGGTCACCCCTGAGCCTCCTCTTCTCCAGGCTTCAGAATAGAGCTCTGAATACACACACCTGACATCTATCTGCTGCATCCCTTACAAGAATCCACATTCTCAAAATAGAGATGAAATTGGTTCAACTATTTGGATTTTTCAAGAAGGGACAAACTGCTTAATGCAGGGATCAAGAAAGAAAGCCAAAGTAAAGCCAGATCAAGAAATGCTGTCCCAATTTTGTACACAGTTTGGCATTTCTGTGCAGACATTTTAAGCACCTCCATTTAAAAAAATTCTCAATCACCAAAACTCTACCAGACCCGTACCACCTCCACTCCTTCACTCCCATTGAGCTACAAATGCAGGCTTCTGCTAGTTAAAATTTTTGTGAAGAAATAATAAAGAGCCATCCTTATGAGAGGCTATAATTTTGGCACAAATTATCTTGCCATTTGCCAAATTGATGTGCCCTTTATAATCACCTCTAATTTTGGGAGGGGGCCTGCCTTGCATGCAGACTGGGACCATGCAGTGACAGCAGGACACGGGGCCATCAGTGCTGTCAGCTGAATGACACTGCCAGTTGAATGATCCCTGTTCCTCACAGCACTTCAGCTGCAGCATCAGATGGGGTTGTACCATCATAGAATCATTTGGCTTGGAAGAGACCTTAAAGGTCATCAAGTTCCAACCTCTCTGCCATGGGCAGGGACACGTCCTTCCAGATCAGGTTGCTTGAAGCCCCATCCTACTGGCCTTGAACACCTTCACAGACGGGGCATCCACAGCTTTTCAGGTCATCCTGTTTAGTGTCTCACCACGCTTATAGCAAAGAATTTCTTCCTAAAAACTTCAACCTACCCTCCTTCAGCTTAAGGTCATTCCCCCTTGTCCTATCACTACATGTCCTTGTGAAAAGGCTTTCTCCAGCGTTCTTGTAGCCTCTTTATGTACGGGAAGGGCCTTAAGGTCTCCTCAGAGCCTTCTCTTTTCCAGGCTGAACAGCCCCAATCCTCTCAGCCTGTCTTCACAAAAGAGGTGCTCCAGCTCCCTGATCATCTTTGTGCCCTCCTCTGGACTTGCTCCATCAGGTCTATGTCCTCCTTATGATGGGAACCACAGAGCTGGATGCAGCACTGCAATGGGGTCTCACAAGAGCAGAGCAGAGCAGAATCCCCTCCCTCACCTGCTGCCCACACTGCTTTGGCTGTGACGAAGGACAGTTGGTTTTTTGGGGCTGCCAAGCCATACCTCAACAGCTTCCTACTTTCTTTGTCTGCCCCTGCTGCATTGCCTTAAAGCCAAGCTGGTGTGAGTCAGCCTCTACCCGGGGAGTACAGCAAGGCCAGCTGGTTATGGTGATGCACAAATCAGCACCAGTGAGGCAGAAAAAGCTGATCACACAAAGTGATTATGTGAGAATTAATCACTACTACCTTAAAAAATTCTCCTCCCCACCATCTCCAAAGCTCACTCAGTGAGAAGGAAGCAGAGGAAGCCAGGCTGAACGGAGGAGCCGTGCTGTGAGCACAGGAGGTACCAGCTGTGGCCAGCACCACGCGTGGGTGCTTTCATTTATGCTGGTGCCAGGAGCACCCACGCTCCCACTGCACCTGCATTTTTCCTTTTCCACCCTGCACGAGACCACCCCAAGCTCCCTGGCTGTGTTCTCTGCTCAGTAGGATCCCATCTGACCATACAACAGGGTAGAGGGAGAGAAGCATGGAACAAAAATGAAGAGATCTGCCCTTAACTGGGAGAAGAGGCACAGACCCAAACACACTGAAATTGGTGTGAATGACACAGAAGTTGGGTTAGGCCCAGCCAAGATCAGCTTGCTCTCACCATTTGCTCCCACTACTTCTGCAGCAGTGACAGTGGCCATAGAACACCTAAAAATTGGTTGTAGCTCAACACTGCCTTGGAGGCTCAGCCTAGAAGCTATGACAACACCACAGAAATTTATAATCTGAGTTCCAGTGGAAACACATCCAAAGAGGCCTCTCATAACCTCACTGCCTTCCTCCCACAGCCTCTCCAGTAGAGCAAGAAGTGGAAGTGGTCCTGGCACAAACATCCTACACAGCCCAGCCCCATCCATGTGGTTCTGCTGTGATGGCACTGGTGACATGGTTTTACACTTTTCCCAAATCTCATCATATTCATCCTGTGTTGCCAGAGCTGTGATGCCCCCACAGAAGCAGTTCATCTGGATGCTGCACACTAGGATGGAGTCTCTCTCCCAAGTGCTTTTATCATTTAAATAGGCAGGACAGCTGAGAAAAGGAGAAGGAAAAGGACTGTCTGTTGCAGAATGGCTCATTGTTTCAAAAAGCACTTGTACATTGTGGTTGATTAACTTCAGACCCTGAATGTCTAATTTAAACAGGTGTGACAACCTGTCTCTGCCAAGCTCATGAAAAACAAGCTCACTGCATTAACTTCTGTTGACTTCAGAGGAGGGAGCCAAAGCACAACATCCAAAAAAACAATGATTCTGTAATGGAGCCCAGACCTTCTGACTCTGAATTGCTTTATCTCATCAAGCACAGCCTATAACATGGGGTAGTTGTTATTTGTGTCTTTTAAAACTCCTCCACAGTGAGCTCTGTGACTTCACTCTCTGTCTGTGCATAAAGCTGTTTATTGCATGTCGCACAGAGTATTTTGGTTACCTCCAGCAATTGGGCCAAAAAAAAAAAAAAAAGAAAATTTATATTCAGATTTCTCTAGCAAGCTTGACATATTTTCCTTGGAGGCTTTCTTTAAATTTGAGATCAAAATGATAAAGGTAGGGGCATGAACTGCCCCCCTGAAGGATAAGAGGAGCAAAGAGCTACTTTCCATCCTACTTCATTGAGAAAATGGTTGTGTGAAGCAAAGCAGAGCAGCATGGGAAGAGGAGAGATACAGGAAATGGAACACCCCATTGCAAAGTCGTCTGTAGGAGAGGCAGCATGAAAAGGGGTTTACCTGATGAGCATCACTGCTGAGCTGAGCTCAAGCTGGCAGGGGCTCTTCTGTGTGCCTGGGACACCGTGCTGGGACTTGACAAGGTCTAGGCTAAAGTCTTGGCTCTACAAAGAGTCTTGCTTAGCTAAACCCATGCAGCCCAGTTCTTGCACCTAGCCAGGAGACAACAATTCTTCCCAGTCCATCCACAGGGATGTCTGTGTTACAAAGATGCTGCAGCAGTTGTCCTTGGATGAGGATGGGAACCAAAAAAATGCAGCCGGCAGTAAAATGCACCGTGAGGGTCTATGAGTCCAGCAGAGTCACCTGGGTACCACAAAACATCTGAGACTGAGGACACAACTCTGCAGGTCTGGGAGGGGGACACGACAGATTAAGTGGGTACAAGACAGGCCCCCAATGCCCTATTTGATACACACAGAGGAGCAGAAGTGCCCGTTCAATGCCACATCAGCAGCACATCTAAAAACAGCTGCTTTCCTCCACATGTGCCTGCACTTCAATGCAGACAGGCCACCCCAGGATGACTCCTGCACAGAACTCACCCCTCACAACCCATTTCCTCAGCTGACAAGAAGCAGCCGTGAGGGGCACAGCTCTGGCTGGGGCGGAGGGAGGCTGGCGGTGGCGGTGACACGTCTGCACCCGGGTCAGCTCTGCTCCACGGGTTTCATCTTCACCCACGCCTGGGCTGTGCACCTCTCAACACCCTCAGTGTCAAGGAACTTCATGCCCCCCAGCGCCATAAACTTCTACAACCACAGTAGCTCACAGATGGGTATGGATGGTTATAAAATCACGTCCTAAATTAGGACAGCGAGAGGCTGAGATTGGAAGAGTAGGAGGAAGTCAGGAAATCCCAGGAGATGATGGTGGGGGAGGGATTTAGGCTCTTTAGAAAACAATAATGCAGTTTAATCTATTTTTCTTTTGACTTTACACACTAAAATAAGCTCCTCAGCTTCTGGGGCTGTCACAAATCATAAGGAAAATAAGGCCACTGGAACCCCATCAGTAGAATAAGAGCCATACAGTAATAATCCTGAGGAGCTGCACAGAGCTTTCCATCTTCAAAGTGTTTTACAGACAGTAATTTATTAATCTGCAAATTTCCCCTGGCCAAAAGTAACTGCTCTGCCTGTCTGCTAAGCAAGAGAGAGATACAGAGTGCAGTTCAGTACTTGGGAGAGACCGTGCAGGCAGTGGCTCTGACCTCTGGAGCCAGATCTCTGCTTCTTTCTCACTGCAGTCACAACTTTGCTGCTTCAGCCACCACCCGAATCCAGAAGCACTGATGACATCTGGCACTTTAGAGACAACTTCAGAGCAGACAAAACCAGTATCTGAAAGCCTCTGACATAGGGGTGTGTAAATAGACATGCTTGCAATCCAGCAAATAACAGCAAAGCCTGAAATAAAGCTCCCAGGGGAGAAGCTCCTGGCTGCCTTATAGCCACTACCTGCCATGCTGGGGTATCATTCTGAGTAGAAGCTGGCCCCAGTCCTGGGCTCATCCTACCACACAGCCTGCCTGATAGTCGCCAGGGGAGCTATCAGAGGCACTTCCTATGCAAACATGATGATTCCTCCCACCAAAGGGCTATTTATGCACAGCAGGTACCTGCTCACGCTCTGTGGGTCCGTTAGATAATCAGCATGAGACTGCCCCTCCTCTCCTGGCAGCAATATCCTTCTGCTATTGCAATTCCCTAAGACAACACTCCCAGCCATGATCATCTCCCCAGCCCTCACCCTGCAAAAGCTGAGAACCCTTGGAGACTGAGGGAGCAGCCTGGTTAGCAGAGAGAGAAAAAAATCCAACAAGGAGCACAACTACAGCTACATCTTCTAAATAAATCAGTGTCTAACATTGGCCAGCTTTATTCAGAAACAAGAAAACATTCTGTATTCATACTGGCTGCTATGTTCTTTGTCCCACTGGTTTTTCATCTCGTTTAAGCCAGTGTATATTTATATGACTTCAGTAGTGCCAAAGAAACTATTTTAAGACCAGACACAGGTCCCTCATTTTTTGTTATCCTTCTCGATATCAGAACATCTGGGTTCATTAAGCATCCTATAGCACAAATGCAGAGCCTTATTTCCATCTTAAGCATGGCTTAGCTAGGCAAGGAAAGCAGAAGACCTTGACTACCATTGCAAACACTGACCCAGAGGTCACAAGTAAAGAATTCAAGCCCATGCACTGCAAACCTCATGCATATTCTCAAGGCTAGGAAAGATTTGCCCACACGTTCAACATGAGCAAATACAAGACTCAGGCACCAATTCAGCCTCAGACTGCACATCTTTTACTCTACACTACTCAGATCACATTTCTTCCCTCTTACAGCTTGCACCTCCCTTTCAGCAAGTGATTTTATTTCAGCACCAGCCTCCGTACGCAGAAGAAACAGCAGAGCCCAGAGAACAGATGTTTAGACCCACAGTGATGTAGGCAAAACTGGAAGAGAAATAAAGTTTGTGGATTTGTCTCTCCAGTAGGAAGCAGAGTGAAGCACAATGTTAAGCTTTCTGACACACTGCCAGGGAGACTGTGAGCCATTGTGGCTGAACTGGGTGGAAAGGCTGTTTGCATCATAGCCAGAGCAGTGCTGGTATTTTATAGCTGAAATTTAGCAAGTGGTAGTTCTTCATCTCCTCTGTAAGCTCACAGAGCTTGGGACTCGGCAGAGCTGGTACCCCTGGCTTGGGCAGTCCTTGGTCAGTGTTACTGACCACACTGCTCCACCAGGAAGGATGGCAGAAGCAGGAAAACTAGCAGCAAACTACAACAGGACTCCTGTCCCTGCCTCCATCCTTCCTCAGTCCCGCCTGAGCTGGAGAGAGAGCTGGTCCCAACAATATAGCATTACGTGACTTAACAGTCAAAGCACAGAAGAAGATTCAGCTGAAATAACAAATCCCTACCAAGTTACACGTTAGCTATCCCAGGAGCCAGGTTCTCCAGTGAGAGCTACTGATCCCCATGGCCCTGCTTGGTGTTAGAAGACCACCAGGGCAGCTGCAGACTGTGCACAGCCCTTCTGCATTCACTCCAGATAAGCTCAGCTCTGCTCCCCCACCTACGCTCCCTGCTCCTAGAAGGAAAAACAAGCCCAAACGCTGTAACATTAGCAGAACAAGTCCGGTGTCTCATACTGTATTTATGACTTTGCAAGGGTGAAACAAGCTCCAGTCTCCTTTTGGTGCCAGTCCCAGGAAACCCCGCAGTGAAACAGAGGGCTGCACAGACGGCTGCCCCTCCATCCAAGTACAAACTGCCATCCAAGCCCATCATGAATAACAAAGGACATTCTGACAGCCCAAACCGGTTTATCATGTCCATGGCACAAAAAGGAAGCTTTGAACTGAAGAGTGTGTCTGACACCCACAGACCTGCAGAAAATTAAATGCATACACTGCATGGAATTGCAGGAGAAATGTATTTTAACTGATCACGTGTCTCACGGATCACCCCTTGGCACTTATGTTCTTGTAGCACTCTACAAGGGCTCTGACCACCCTGTGCAGAAAACCTCTGCTAAAGGAGGAATATTTAAAAAGTACTAAATGCCCTGCAGAAGTGCATGGAGGATTCTGGTTCTGCCAGGCATGAGCCCGTGTGACCCAAATTCCAGGGTGCTCATTTCACCTGACTGAAATCAGCTTTTTGCCAGCTGACTGTGTCAGCTTTTAGAATTGCTCTAACATTTCCTGGGCAATCCTGATTGAATTGCACCTACCTCCCATCTCTGCAAAAGCCCAAGATGACTGCACGTGGGGTGCTGTAATGCTGCCTCAGCAGGAGGAGGATGTTGCGTTGGTGGAGAGCAGAACAGCTCGTCCAGAAGCACATGCAAAGAGGGATTTTCCCTGTGAGCAGCAGAGATCCATGTCCCTCCTTCCCTAGGCACTCCTGCTACCAGGGCTTAGTAAAAGAGACCTAGGCTGTATATTCTTTCTCCTTTGCTGTTTCCCCTTTGCTCACCACTTCCAGCCAGTCCCTGTTAACCAGGATGGGACAGCTCCTACTGAAGATCACTGCCTACTGTGAGTGCCTGCAGCTCTTGGGCAGCCCAAAAACCTCCTGGGCTTCAGCCTCTGTGATGAACACTGCACTGAGATGAACCTTGCTGAGGTGCATGTCGAGAATGTGGCCACAATCATTCAGCGCGGTCCAAGAGAGAATGACACAAGAGCTGTTCATCTGCTCGGGGTGTTGTAACTGCTTCTTTGCCAGCATTGTAGAGGGACAAGGGTTCATGGGGGAATTTGTTAATCGCGTGCAAAGCCCTTATTTCTGAACATTTCCCCCCATAAAACCAGTGCCTGTTCTTTCCTCCCTCCCCCTTTCCACTCGCCTCCTGCAAATCATGCTGTCTCCTTCCACCCCCAAATAGGAAGTCCGGAGCCGAGACGTGCACAATCTGCCTCTTCACAAGAGCTGGGCTGAACGAGTGCCAGAGGAGCTGCGAGCATGACAACATATTTCCTGTCAGGAAAGTGACTCAGTGAGACGGGTATCAGAGCTCTTCTTACTCTAGAAGTTCCCCTCTCCCCTTGCATTGCTGAGACATGAGTCAGAATTGAGTGACTGGAGAGCCAGTCTCAATCCCTCCGGATCCAACCAGGAATAGCAGAGTTCAGGTTCAAGCCTGGGTCCTTCCTGCAACTCAGTGACAAGACAGCACCAAGTGCTAAGCCCTGGTTTCACCTCTCACAGGAGGGAAATAATCATCCTGACCAAGTGGGCAGCTTGACTTTGTAAAGCACTTTGAGGTCGAGGTGCTGTTGCTCTTTGCTATTATACCCATTTACACCATGCTCATAGCCTCTATACGTGAGCATTGTACAAGACCCCCCCAGACCTGACATGGTGTTTATGCATTTTGCTGAAATATTTTTACACACAACTATTTAATCCAGAAACACTGTAAATTCTTAAAACTCCCTGCAGACAATCCTCTTCTCTGCACAGTAAGTGGGCAGATCCATCACGTGCCACATCCTTACCTGAGCCTCTGCCGAGGGTGACCATGGACAGCCAGAGTGAAACCAGCAGGACACTGACCATCTTCATCCTGCCAGACAAAGCACACAGAGCTTTTGGTTATTTGACACTGTTTCATCACTGCAGGCTGTTTTTTAACTCTGAGTATATGTGTTCACCCCTCCGTGCACCCAGTGATTCTTTAATTCTGGTATGTCCCCGTTTTATTTCAGTAAGATTCCTTAAGAACAGCATCCGCACGGCAGCGTCGCTCCGCCTGCAGGCAGCTTGCCAAGCCTGGGAGGTGATGGCTCTGAAGATGACAGCCCAGCTCAGTGACTTAAGTCACTGGAATAGCCTATATCCAGGAGCACGAGGAGTCAAACAGACACCTGCAGGCTGGAAATCCCAAGCTTTGACTCCCAAAAGAAGGTACTTTGCCAAGGCCTCATTCTGCTCATTTCTAAGGACAAGTGCAAAAAGCACTCGCAGTGGCTGTGGCACATCTGCACTGAACACATGTTTGACACTTTGACAGGACAACCACACCGGAGCAGCCCAAACTGGCAAGGTGTGCTGCCAGTGACCTGCAAAGGGGCCGGCTGCTGGAGTCTCGACTGCCTCACCCTGTTCCTGCAGGCAGTGGAGGCAAGACAAGGCCTCACCAGCTCTTCCTGGTCCAACCCTCCTGGGAACAGCCATCTCTCAGGAGTAAACAAATGCCAGGTTTGTACACTTTTCAGAAATGATCTAAACAAAGGCTTATACTGTCTAAGCAAAAAACAATCCCAAACTTTTCCATTCCTGCTACAGAACACAATTTCCCGTAATTTGAAATAAATGTACACTGCCAGAGTTTCACTGGCTGCCTGATCCGGTATCTGGCATTTGGCTCTCAGAGCTGCTCACTCACTGGAATTAAATTTCCCTCTGTTTCTAGGTTTTTCAGGATGCAACTTATAAGCTGGTAGTCATGAAAACTGACATCTACTAGATGCTCTCATTAATAGGGTTAAGGTCGCATTTGATATTCCTGGGTGCTGTCAGATCACAAAGGGAGAAGAGATGGTTAAAAGGCTGAACTTCATCAAAGCATCTCAGCTCTGCCAGGCAGATGCAGTAATGAGCATGGTGATACTGTCAGGAATGTGCTTTCGAGATGACAGAGAAACCTGCTCCATCAGGGTGCATTCAAAGTGTGGGGGGAGAAGCCACAGCACTCCCTTAATCATGTCCCTCAAAAACCTGTCCAGAATATGTGCAGTACACAGAAGGGCTTTGAGCATAAGCAGAGAACACCTGAGATTGCACAGATTGCAGAGATTAACAAGAATGCGACATGTGAACTGTACTACTCAAAACCCAGCAGCGGATATTGAATCCTTCCTTTTCAGTGCTTACATCTGAAAAGCCTTTGTGCAATGCCTTCCCTCTGCTGGGCTCGTCTCAAAGAGACAAAGGCAATCTGAGGCATGCCTGTTCTTCTCTGCACAGTCCATGCAAAAGGCTGCACACTGCCTCTGAAGCCATCAGGCTTTCAAAAATGGTCAAGAAGCAGAGAAGAAAGTGAGGTTTTTTCCCAGAGGTCCAGCTGAGAGGGCTGGCCACCCCCTACCACATTCCTCCAAACTGAAATGCCAGCTGCTTATCAAATCCTTCTCTATTGGTACCGACAACCAGCTCCTGATGTTACTTAAGAATCCATAGGGAAGAAACATTAAGTACTCCTACTGCTTGGAATTGCTGAAGAAAGAGAAAACATCTTTACGCCATCAGATTGGACAGAGAGATCCAACATGCTGCACTTCTGGCAGGAATTTAGGAACTTTTGGTAATTTAGATGCTTGAAGAGAGGGGATGGAAACAGTGGCAGGAGTCTTTCCCATAATAAAGATCTCTCATGGTTCCCCCTCCATTGTCATTAGCTAAATGCACAGCATGTCCTAACTCACCCGTGTTTTCCAGTGACTCTCCTGCATTTTGCACGAATCAGACTGAATTCAGCCCTGAGGCAAGCAGGAACAACTACTGACTTTGGATGAGTTTCTCTTGTATTGAGCAAGGCCATTTGTGTGGCCTGAGGCCAAAATAAACTACTACATTTCACTTGGTGATACATGAACTCTGCAGCGAGCTAATATTTACATCCATTAGCTATGCTCACAGGAACATACTCCTTTCAAGTGTCTCAAAGACCCACCAGGTCTCTGTTCCCATGAGCAAGGTATCCAAGATTTCCATGCTCTGCCTGCTAGTAGGAAAATCCTTTTTTCCTTGCTCTACCCCGTTATAAAATCAGAAGCCTTACACAGAGTGATTTACTTCTGGCTCATTCTGGGCTTTCCAGAGATCTTCTCAGGGGAGACAGACGGACACAGAACCTGTCAGATTACAGCAATTTCTGCATTATGGGAAAGGGACACAGTTGACCACAGCCCTGGCTGCTCTCACACTACACAGAATGCAAGGGGCCATGGAGGGGACATGCACAGAGCCAAGGGCTGGTAAAGGGGAGCCATCACAACCTCCTGAATGCCTTGACCACGCAGTATTTGCCAGTCCAGTGCCATTCCTGGGGCACATGAATACTCAAAAAAACACCCAAAAAAAGCCACAGGATCTGATGGTTTGTACTAATATAGTGCAGGGACAGCTCCGGTGTACTAGTACTGCTAGGCACTGGGATGCTTGGCTTTAAATACCCCAAAACCTGTGATATCCCCTGAATAGAAAGGTCCTTCCACAGCAGTCCTGTGGTCACAGAGAAGAGCATTGCATGCAGTTGCAGAGAGAGAGGGGTGGGTTTTGCAACGCCCTTAAGAACCTGACACCACAGAACTGCAACCCACCCTGCTCTTGTCAGGAACAGAAGGCTTTTCTCAACCTTTCCCAGCAACCTGTTTCTTTGTTTTGTGACCTAAGCAACCATGTTGCCATTTTGCCTGTACATGATGCAATTCCAGTGATTCCCGATGAACTTCTTGCACAATTAGTAGCACTGCATTGAAACACCAGCATCTGTGGCTGCAGCCAAACGAGCCAGAGGCCAGGAAGTGCAAAGCCAGGCTGCAGCAGAGGGGTTCACCCAACTGCATCCGCCCAATGCAAATAAAAATAAAAGGAAATGCTAAAGGGAGCCAGGAATAAAATCAGAGAGCAGAAGAGCTTAGCAGCTCAGAAATTACACCACAGCTAGAAAGCAGGCAATCAGAGCAGCCAGAAGGCAGCTGGAGAGCTCTGATGCATCCTCAGCATTCCAGGAACTTCTCACGAGACCAGTATACTCTGAGGTGTTCTTAATGCCTCCATAAATTAACATTTTAATAATAATTCATAGAGTAGTTGGGGAAAACGATCCATCACAGCCATTGCTAGAATTGTTTTATAAGGAACTTCCTTGAAATGTTCACTTTGTTTCAAGTCAGAAATCATTCCCTTTTTATTCCTGAAGCACTTTCTTCCTCCAACTTTCACCTTCTGTCTACTGAGGAGCAAAGAAAAGCGGGGTGGAGGGAAACACAGTCACAGAAGTGTCTCCTGTTTTTAACAGCAAAGGGGGTGGAAAGGTTTTTTGTTTGATACTGGTCGCAAGTGGCCTTTATGTCAGAAAAAGACATTAACATTTTCATATAAAACACCTTTTAATAAAACACCCTTCCCAAACAGACCTCAGCAAGGCATTATTCACTCCTGCCTATAGCAGCATGGACCCCGACAAGCCTACGCACTTTCCAAACAATTATAAAATCAAAGACAGATGTCAAATAATTTATGAAGACAACTGCACTCTAAGTAACTACAGCACACCTATTCTCAAAGACACTGTACCAATTCTACAGAACAATGCTACATTTTTCAAGAAAAATGCTTGTCCCTCCTAACTCCAGGCCTCTAGGGAGAGCTGATAGGTTTTTTGCTTTTCACTGAGAAGTCACACTATGGCCACAGAACAAAAGCACCCTTCAGAACCTTGCCTCTAAGTGCTCTGTCTGAAGGGCACTTAAAATAAAGCAATTTGTGAAAGAGGAAATAAATAACTTCAGCCAAAGCAGGTTTTACCTACTATTTTCTTTCTGTAATTCTGTACCACATCAAAAGTACCTGAGAGCCTAGGATTGGCCCCAAAAATTGAGATGCAGACACAGGAATGCTAGCAAAATCCTAAGTGGGTTAGCTTAGGAAACGTTTTGCTCCTATGCCACATGGACTCAGGGATGAAGGTTGACTGATGGGCTGCAGAGCAGAGCTGGTGTTAGGAAAGGGGAACAGCTCCTCTGCTCGCAATCACAGCATGCCCACGAGTCCTGGGTCCCTGCATCATCACACAGCACCACTGGAGAAGGCTGCTCGATGAGTTTGCTGGGTTTTTTTACCAGGAAAAATAGATGTACAGTTCAAGTAAATTCAAAGAATCTAAGAGGCAGACAAAGGGCAGCCTGAAAAAGCAGCTGCAGAGGAGTAACAGCAAAACCACTAATGGAAAATAGGAAAAGGCCCTTCAGCCCTCCAGGAAACACTTTTGCTTTTCAGTATGTGCAGGAGTAAGTCAGATAAAAGGGGGAATTACTGTAGCATAAACCATCTTGGTGCCACTTAGGCGGGGTTTGAGCAGCATCTCTCTGACCCTGCCTCTCCTCTGGAGGCCGTGGGCACTGTGTGGCGCTGCCCTGTGCTGTAGTGTCAGGGCTTCCACTCTGTCCTGGCCAAAGGGGAGCCTCTCCTGCAGAGAGCTGGTCAGTCCCAGGGACAGCCCTCCAGAGGAATGGAACATGACACCAAAATCTCTGGGGACCTGGGCAGAAAGACAGGCCATGGGCTTTGGAAGTCCAGCCTTTACTCCCCAGGAGGAATAAACACATTCAGTACAATTTTCATCTCCAGACAGCTTCCAGGAACAGAGCAGGGAGGAGAGGAATCCAGCAGCAGTTTGATGATGAGCACCACAAGCAGCTCGGAGCACTTTTCTTGCTCCAGTGCTTGCTATGCCACTCTCATCACTTCAAACGCAGCCACACTGACCACAGGGCCCCCACGCTGTCCTCTGAAGAAAAATCCACATCTCTCCTGAGGGCAGGGAGCCCAGTTTGCCTTGCCAGCAGCTCCCTGACAGCCAGGCACGTTTCAGCAGGAGTCAAGCAGGGCTGAACCCTGCCCTGCAGCCAGGGCTATCACAGGAGCCACAGGGATGACCCCTCAGTGCCTCTGCTGGGGACACATCCACGGCAGGGACCTGCACAATCAACACTGGAGTCCCACCTCTGCCAGGGTGGCTGCACTCACCAGGCCATCACATGCCTGACAGCAGAGTGGGCTGAAATTCTGAAATATTTATATTATAAAAGTAATTTATGTCATCAGAACCAAAGGAAATGCTTACATTTGAGCAGCCTGAAAGTTTTTCACCAGCTACAATCACAGCAGATATCACTCATGTGCTTTTGCAGAAGGGAAAAAAAAAATTAAACTAGTGGGAGTCAGATGGAAAGCTGCCCTGGTGAGAGGTGTGTCCTGTCACTAGCACAAAGCATCTCCTGCCTTGCTTGGCCAGAGCTGGCCACCAGCACACAGAGCCTGGAAGTGCTGGCTCCCAGCACTGGGGAGCTACAGTGCTCACACGGGCCCTTACATCACTGAGTACCCTGAAGAGCAGGAGAAAGAAAACAAAACCAAAAGCAAATACACAACAACAAAATCTGGAAACAGTCTTCTCAGTCAGCTCACTGCCAGGCAAGCACATGACACCAGGCATCCAAGGTGGCTCCATCTGCCTGTCACCCACCACGGCCCCTCCCTGGCTTCCTGCCTGCACATCTAGGCCAACAACAAATAAATAAAATAAATAAATACATTTTTAATAATTACTTTTTACTAAATTCCCAGCATGGGGACGAATGAGCTCAGCAGTGTGCTGCTCCAGAGTCACCATGAGAGGTGGTCCCAAGGTATTTCTCCTTCAACAGAGCAGCACAAGCTGCAGGCACAAGGCTGCCCTTTCAAGAGCACCAAAGGCTCCCGAGGGCAGAGCTGGAAGCAGCCTCACTTCGAGCTCAGAGGCTTGGGGAAAAGTACAGAGACTTTCATTTGCAGTGAGTCATTCCTGGGAGCTTCCTTGGTAGTGCAAGATATGCAGTGCCAGTGCCAATGTTTGGGACATGGAGGCGATTTCCAGGCATGGAATTTGTGATTTGCTATTGGCATTTAGACACCACCTCCTGGCATCCTTTTGGCTCAACACATTTAATACTAACAATCAGAATTCAGAGGAAGAAGCTATTTTTCTCCCTCTCGAAAGGAAAAAAAGTGCAATGTAGGCACGTGGAGATGAGTGAAGGGGGGGGACTTGAAAATGACCTGAAGAAACTTGGTACCCCCTGCTTCCCTTTGCAGTTTTCCTGCGGTCCTCTCAGGACTTGGAAAAGCAGAAATGCTACAGATCTTGCACACTGCTCTGCTGGAGTCCAGAGTGCCGCTGATTATACTCTGGCACCAATTTAGCAGGCAGAGCACACTGCATTTCATACATCGAAAATAAACTAGCTCTCTGTCACCTCTACAAAATACACACACTTGGACAAGTCAAATAAAGAGCTGGGACTATTGCCTAGAGATCTGTGGAGTGGGCTGGAGAGGGGCAGGTAGGGCCACTGCTATAAAATCAAACAGCACAGATTACAAATGGATCCATGCTGGCCACCAAGCAGTTCAAACACTAAGCTAGAAGAGCACTTCTGTGCTCAAGCAGAAGGTATCCAGCCAAGATACTCTATTTTTTAAGAGTGAATAGCCAGGGAATGAAAAGTTTCCAACAGCGCTTCAAAGAAAGCTGAGATGTTCCATGAAGCCAGACACAATGCTTCTATTTTGGACAGCTATGTTACAGGGAAAGGAGAGTTCTGAGAAACACACACACATTGTGCTGCCACAAAACAAACTGACAAACTAATCTTTGCACAGAAGAAAAGAAATCTGCAATCAGCGTGGCTCAAAGACCTGAGGAAGACTTAAGGAATCCAAAGTGAGATACCTCCCTTGCTGGAGAAGTTCCAATTAACTCTCATGGAACACTTGGAGACATCTGACAACGAGCATTTAATTCATACATTCTGCCTCCTGACCTTTTTAATGGTTTTACAATGTAAGCAGCTCCACTACCCTCCCTAGGAGGTTGTTCCACTGCCCCAGTGGACATAGCAGCACCACCACATTGTGCAACAGACTGCACAGCAGCAACATCAAGCTAGCTCAGCCCAAGTTTCTTAACCCAGAGAATACAATGCAGATTTGAGCAGATGGGCTCACTGCCTGTTGCAGGACAGGCTCAGGACTCTCTCGAATCCCAGAGCAGCTTTCCCCTTCCTCGCAAGGTCTCTGTGCTCTGCAGTGCTCTGCAGCCCCACTCCACAACCCCACTGTCACACCAGGGGCTGCACCCAGCCCTGCTCAGCATCACCTGCAATAGGCTCTCAGTGTCAAGAAATGCTCCAAGAGTTCCTTTTCTTAAGTTCAAGCCCTTACTGCCAGCTCCTTCACTTCATTGCCTCCCTTCACAGCATGAAGTGCTTGAAGACAAGATTCCCAGGGTGGCTGCTCTATATTCAGACAACATCTTTCCCTTCCTGTTCCTCCAGAGAGGGACACAGCAGGCAAAAATCGTCCAAGCACCACCATGCTCCAGAGCACACCATCACTGTCATTCACTCCCCCCCCCGAGAACCTGTTTTACTATGCCACGTCACAAATTCCTCAGGCAACTGCAATGTCTCCAGCACCACTGTCAGGTTTATCCATGCTGCTGCCAGTGGGGAAGACCCAGCTCTCCCTGAGGCATAAGAGAATGATTCTCTCAAGTGATTCTGGGTATCCTGGGATGAGCAACCTATTCAAGTGTAAAAGCAGGTCAGATGAGTTTCTCCTTTCCAAGTTTGGGCCACACAGCATTTCCACATCTGGTACTTACATTAATCATGTTAATTTAATCCCATTTAACCTTATAAGCAAAAGCAAACAAGAATAAGACATCAAGATGCTTCAATCCCTGTCCTGCAGCTCAGACAGGCTGCTCTAGGTGTGATTTACACATCAATCCACGGCAAAATTTAAAGCAATGTAAAAATAGAAAGCTCAAAAGCTCCCAGCCGCACCCAGGACAGCACCCCACTTACAAGCAGTTCTCTGGAGGTCATTCCAGCCCTCCACATTCCCAACCCATCCACTTGGTCTTCCTGGTGACTCTCAGAGCAGCTTTCTTTTGCATACCTGTCCCTTCCTGGTCAGCACAGTACAGCTGTGTTCTGGAAAGGGAGCTAGAAAAAGCTGTGTGCAGACAGAAGAAGGAGGAAAAGAGAAACAGGAGTGAGACAATCCTTCCCTTGTGATCTGTATTGCTTTTGCTCCCCATGTCTCCTTTTTTCCTTTTGCAAATATTCGGTTGCACCATCATAGGGAACTTGCTCAGACTGTGCCTGCGCTGGCCCCATTGGTGCAGCTTGAAATTAAACCTTCAAATAGCAGCACCCTGAAATTTGGAGTCCAGGAGTCTCCTTTGAGAAAATCTGCTCTGTGACCCTCGGCACCTACACAGTGGGAAGGCTGAGACAGAGCTGCAGGCAGCAGTATGCTGTGATTGTCATCAATATTAATTATTTGGGGAGAATATGATTGATCTCACAAGGGCAATGAATTCATTTCTCCAGCTGAATGACAAACAAAAGGCAATACATTCGCTGCTGACATTTCCAAAGGCTACAAGGAGCAGAAACACAAGGAAATACTACTATGCATTAAAACCCTGCTGCAAAGGGCCAAAAATCTGAAAAGCCTCCAAAATTTCTATTTCTGAGCACTTTCAATGCCAGGAAGTGGATGCCTTCATATTTTCAAATCTGCACTGACCCCAGCCCTGGGCTGGTTCACCTCTTTGCATTGAGAGGAAGTAATCACTGAGTGTCTTTGGAAAGTTGGGTTGAGTTTCCCTCTTGCTCTTTGACACTTCACATCAGCAACTACAGTCATTGCACTTGTCAGGTAAGAGGGGAAAAAATAAGTTTATAAGGCCAAAACATTACTTTCCTAGATAGTCACAACTCAGGGCTACTCAGCAGGGCTGAAATGGAAGGTGCAGCTGCCCTGTGCAATGGGAGAAAAGGAAGACACAATAAGCCTGGAAAAAAGCCTTTTCATCTCTCCGTGGCCTGGGGTCAGGGAGTCTGTGTGTGTGCAACTTCCCAAGGAGACAGAATTAAACAGCCTCCCTAAATTCCACAGAGCAACATGAGAGAGGAAGGTGGAGAAAAGTAAATGCACTGAGACTGTGGATATTTTTTCAGGAGAATGGATATGGGGGAAATCCCATCCCAGTCCATGGGGATGTTACTCCAGTGCAGTCTGAGTTCTGTCATGTTCTTCAGTCACCCCAACACATCAGCTCAAATACAACCAGCACCATTTGCTAGAGCAACACACTTTGGGATCCAGCAGAACATCTGTGCTCATTCGAAGAGGCTGGGTGCCCTCAAGACCTCCACTGTCTGCCAGCTGGGCAGCAACACATACATCCTCCTCCCACTACCCAAATCCCTTCTGAAAAACAAGGGCTGGGAGGTGTCTGTGCTTGAAGGAAGAGGGGCTGTTTCTCAACAGAACAAATCCAATTATTTGTATTAGAGTGAATTTTCATGGTTCTTACTGTCAAAATAAGTATTTTCTACACATCTCAGAGCTTTGACTCAACAGATTGCTAATAAATTCATGTAGGTGGAGCCCTGGTTGTTACTATGGTGGGAGGGAGGTGAGGTTTTTACTTTTTGCAACAGGACTAACCTGAGAAAAAAAAAATAGAAATTTGGACTCCTTACACTGTTATTTACTAGGCTCCTGTAAGTCTCTAAGGTTGAAGATTTTAAAAGAGTCTCTAGTTTAGGGTAGAAATATGAGTTTCTGGCTAATGTACATGAAACTTACATGTAGGCATCAATCACCACATGCAGTGCATGAAAAATTGTAGTGCCTCGCTGATAATCAGGCATTAGAGAACTTATAAATGGCTGTCCCCTGAACTAAGTGCATTAGTAGAGGCTTCTGAAATCTGTGCCTCTGTTTCCCCAGCCACATTTAGAACAGCCTCCCCCCACCTCACACCACGGCAGTGCATCTTAATGTCTCTAAAGTGCTTAGAGACACTGAGATGAAAGATAACATGAGTGCAAAGTATAGATTAATTCCCTGAGCTCAACAGTCAGTGGAGCTGATGGGGCTAAAAGTAACACATACCCACCACAAAAAAACTGGGGTTCTGAGCCTGTCTTGAATAGTAACTATTTAAGCAACAGTTCCCTTGGAACAAGTCATTTTGGGGCTGGTTAGTTGGGCACATGGAATTTCCAGCAGGCAGGTAATACAGAAATGCAACATACTACTATGAAAAATAGATGCCATTCCAGAAAGTCTTAAATTTGTTCCTGTAGAATATGGTTGTGGGGTTTCAACTCATTTCAGTTAGAGCTGTTCTATTTTAGCAACCACCACATAAAGAACATGACCAAACATAATTTGAAAAGCTATTTCCATTTCTGTTTGTTTTCATAAATTATTAAAAATCCAGTTTAAATAGTGCAAAGAAAACTTTAAATTGAGCAAGATAAGTTTTGGCATCCTTCCAAGCAGAAGGCAAACCCCAAAACGTTACTGCAAATCCAACAGATGGGAGTTATTTTTCACTCTTTAAAATTTCATTCCTTTGCACTGAGATTAACTGTAATTAGCACTTTATTTACAACGAAGACAAAGAGTAAAATGATAGACAAAGAGTAAAATGATAAAGAAAGGCAACTATAACCACAACTCACAGGCAGAAAAAGGCAAAAATGCCCTCTGAGAAGAAAACATATCTTTCTCACCAAGCAACATAATTGTTAGAAATATATAGCTAAACAACTCCACAGCATCCTGTCAGCACTAAGGATAAACATTTAAATCACAGTTTTGCAAGCTTTACACACAAATGGATCAAATATCCAAGGAACATCATTTGAACACCGGAGAAATCTCACATCCCTCTAAATGGACACCATCAGGCCTAAGAGAGGCAAGATATTCCACTACACTTTTATTTCAGTCATGCAAGGGATTAAACAAAACCGTGAGGAAAACAAACAAACAAAAAGCAAACCCAGCAGCTTTCCCAGATAAAGAGAGAGGTATTAAAACTTATACTCTTTTTTTTTTTTTTAAGTCCTCTTCTAATTCTTATAACTCCTCGGCTTTGTAAAGCTAAAGAGGTTTCTTAAGTGTCTGTGTAAGTGCATGATTCATGTTGTATCTTTGTCTTTCAGCTGCAGCACAGCAAAGCTGTGCAAGGAGCTTCGAGTGGAGCCCAGCCCCAGGCTCTGAGCGTGGCACTGCCAGGCTGCACCCCAGAGCTCCCACCTGCACCCAGACAGCCCCTGACCCACGGCCACAGCCAGAGCTGCCAGGGTTAAACAGCAGGGATTGCCCAGCCTTGCCTAAACAAGCTGTTAACCATGCAAAAAAAAGAGTCAGTGGGCTTGCAGGCAGCCTCAAATGCTTCTGACCTGATTGGAAACTCTGCCACAGCAGCTCAGGGATCTCAATACCCATGATGGATATGGCATGGGAGTGCTAGACCATCCAGTTCTCCTTCCAGGCATGATAATGGGTGTCCTTCTGTGGGCACCTGGAGAGAGCTGGTAGCTCTCGATGGCCCTACCCTGAGTGGGATTTCCAAGCTACTGGCTCTCTGGCACTTTCCTAGTGTTCCCAGGAGAAGGAGCCACCTACCACTTCCCTGATTCAGCCCAGGATTCATGGAAATCTCTTATTCTCTGCTGCAAATACAGCATTTAAGTTATCAGTCTCTTTTTGTTAACACATGTAAATGTAAAAAGACTCCATAAGAATCTATGTAACTTTTTCATATAAATAAAAAGTCGACACATAACAAGATAGAGAGAAGAGGGAGGGAGATCCAAATACCAGGGACCTAGAATCCACTCACTGCAACAGTTAAGGACTGAAATAATTCTCATTTACTCATATGAGAAAGTGAAGCTCTCACTCTCTCACACTCTCCTTCTCTTTCCCTAACACTCTCAGATACTTCTATCTTTAGCCAATTATCCTTGCTGTAATTTTCTTTAAATTGTAATTGGATAATCATCTAGACTCAGGGGAAACCTGTGTCAGAGGAATTCCTGGGGATATATTCCCATTTGATGAAACTCAGAGTTGTTAAATTAACAAAGGACTGACTAAAGATACGATTCTTCACTTGTAGTGAATATACTGTTTTACAAGCACCTATTTTTAGGGAGCCCTATAACAAAATACATACACTTGTACACTCGTGTTTCTGTATTTTATTTTCTGCCAAATAAGACTCTGAATTTATGAATATCATGTTCTGTGCATGTGTCTTATTGGGACCTCTGAGGCTGAACACAGCAGACACACTGGCCAAGATCAAAATTCCCAGAAGTGTAGGCATCATTTGAAGTAATTTCCCCAAATCAGTTTCCTTCCTGCATTTTCTCCGAGCTCCTCTGGCTCAGTGGCAGGCAAAAGCCCCACACAGACCAACGCTGTGGCTGAGAAACCTGAGATTAGCCTTCTGCCTTGCAAAAGCACTGGTGTGGGGGGAGAAATCCTAAAATACCTCCCCAAAGAAGCAGCTGCTTTGTTCCAGTTTAGCAGCGAATCTCGGCCGTGCATTTTGCTGATGGTGGAGCAGAACAAAGCGGCCACAAACCCTGACAGAACACGCAGGGCATGGAGAAGGGGTCAGCTCCAGCATGGCAAACCTGCCAGCCAGCTCTGCCTTCTGCCTTTGCCTCTGCCCCCGGTGTGCCAGCCAGAGGAGCTCCAGCTCTCACCCACCGGGCACAGAGAAGCCGCTGGCCGGGCTGTGCCAGCCTGGCAGCACAGGGGAGAGAAGCTCTTGGCTCTGCTCATGGGGGCACTGAAATCCATCAGCTGTGGCAAGAGAAAGGCAGGGGAGGAAGGAGGAGAGCAGGCAACGTCTGAACTGTGAGCTCCACTGTGGAACGTGTTTCACTTCCCAGATAACATGGTGCTATTCACAGATTTCAGCTTATACAGGCTTTTCCCTATATCTATTTTTATTCCTGAAGCACTCCCCGTTACTGTCTGATAAAAAAAATATATATATATGAATGCGTTCACGTGCTGATATAATCTTCCAAGCTGTCCACCTGGCTAATGCAACCTGTGCTCTGAGGGCCAAGCTGGGGCACCTCCTCTCCCACACCACCAGCCACAAGGGTTTCATGGCAAGTTTTTTAAGTCAGAGTCTTGCTGACATGGGAGGACACTTGACAAGAGAAGGGACCCAGGACAAATGGCATGTGCCTGCCAAAATAATCAACATAGAAATCCAAACATAATAAGTGAGAAAAAGGAATAAAAACACAAGTTCTGGCCTCTTATTCTGAAGGAGTTTAATGCTTCCTCCCTAGAGCTGGCATCTGGTTCATGCAGGTCATGAAGGAATAAAGCTGGGACAAACTCACTGCCTCATTCTTCCTATATGCATATTTCAGAGCTTAAAATTACTGCACTGAGGCCAGTAAGGAAGCATTTCCCACACCTCCAGGTATCCAGGCATCATCCAGCCTGCTGCCACAATCACTCTCCCTACCCTCTTAAATCTCTCTTACCCATGTGTGCTTTGGGGTAGTGCTACCTTGCCCAGGGGATGAGCCTGGGCAGTACTCACCCCTACTGCCCATGCTCATACTCAAATGCAGAATATCTGCACAGAGCCACAGAGCCTGGAAGGAGAGAGCCCAGAGGTGTTCAGACACAAGCTTTCCTTCCACACTGTGGAGGGCTCAGAGGGCCTTCTGGACGCTGGGGAGGCATGGACAGACATAATCAAGCACCATGCTTCCTATGCAGTATGTAGGAACTCAAGCTACAAGCAGAGACATGGGAAGCAGTCCCAAGGCTGTGTGGAGGCAGCCCTGCCCTCTGCCTTGCACAGAGGCACTGCCTTAGAAACATAACCTCTCACCCCACAGCCCCTTCCTTCAGCTCCATGCAGCAGCTCCCACCTTCCCAGTTTAACATTTCCTGGTCCTTGCAGTGCCCTGCAGCTTTCCACCACTCCAAGTCCTCACAGACTTCCCCTCCATGTCCCTCATTATCCTACATCCTTAACTGCTCCTACAGACAAGGAGTTCCCAGTGACAGCAACAACACCATGCCTTCCAGAGAAGAAGAATATCTGAGTATTAAAGTTTAATCCCCTTCACTTGCCCTCTCCTGCTCACCACAGGCAAGCAATGGAGACAGAAAGCAGGACTCTTTCCAGCACCAAGCCTGCCCACCGGAGAGCATGTGGGCTGGAGTGATGCTCTCCATGCAAACAAGGGATGTCTTTCCTGCAAGGAATACAAGACAGCAAGTAAATCTTCCAGAGCTGCCAAAAGCAACCTGTTATAAATGACCCTCTAAGTTATGAGATATGGACTCTCCACAGTAGAGTTAATAAATAACACCTCACAATCCTTCTAGGTATGGAAGCGTATGTTCAGTGACAGTTCTGCTTGCCCAGGATGGGGCACAGTTAAAAATGGAGTGTCAGGAAAATAATACTTTTTAATTACAAAGGAGATAATTTTTATTTTTTTTTTAA
>VZRZ01008815.1:958534-982207 GCA_013398175.1 Climacteris rufus | reverse complement strand
GGGCGGGAGCGGCGCTGTCCCTCCCGTCCCTCCCGCAGCCCGGGGCTCCGGCCGGAGGAGGCGGGCTGCGAGGCGGGGTGCGCGGGGCCACGGCTCCCTCTCCTGGCCGGAGCCGTGCTGCCTGCGGGAGCTGTCGGGGGCCGAGCGGCCCGGAGCCGTCGGAGCCCTCGGAGCCGGCCCGCTGCCTGTTTTGGGGAGGAGCGGGCTGGCGCAGCCCTGCCGCTGTCGCAGCCCCTGTGCGCTCTGCGGACCCCCTGCTCCCCGGGAAAGTAAAGTTTCCCATTTCCCTCCTCTGGTGTGCCGGGATTCTTTCCCAGGAATTTCCTCCCTGGGCATTCTGATGCCACAGTGTCCCAGTGGCACCATTTTTACTGTATCCCTGGCACAGATGCAGCCTGGATAAGGCTGAAGTTGTTGCTGGATGAGGAGTAGGCACCTGAAACACATTGCAAGGGCAGTGTCAGTGAATCTGAGGAGGGCAATAAGAATCGGCAGAGGTTTGGGCTGGCACCTGCTTCTGGAGAATGTGGCTGGCAGTGCAGCTCCCGGTGTAGGAATGCCCTTTCCCCGGTCCGTGAGGAAAGCTCGTTGTCCTCTCAGATTGGCCTGGAGTCTCTTCCATCCTGGCAGTGAGTAACCTGCCCTTACTGGTACTTTTATCACATTTTGGCAGGCTGACAGCACAGTGAAATGGCTGGACACAAAGCCTTTAGTGCTAAGGAAAGTCCTGTCTGCTCGAAGTGCTGCAGAGCTTCTTAGCACTATTGGCTACAACACCTGGACTGAGTTCAATACTTCAATTGTTATCCTCAGAAGGTGAGTCCAGGATATCTAGGAGACCAAATTTCATCCCACCCCATGAAGCTCCTCTGCAACAAAGCTGTCCTGGAGAGCAGGGTCTGGCCAGGCCATCAGAGCCACCACTAGCACTCATCTCACCGTCCGTCTGCAAGGCCAAGCTGCACTGCTGCTGCACACACGGCTGCTGTGGCAGGGGGGCCCTGCCCTCGTCAGCCCCACCAGCTCACCAAGGTGAGCACACCTGAAGCTCCCCCCACCCTGAGGGAGAGCAGCTGCAGTCTGGCTGTGCCACTGGCTGTGAAGGAGCTGTGGTGGGAAGCCAGTGCTGTTCTTGCAGCTCCAGCAGGAAAACTCTTTCTCCTGTACCTCTCTCTCCTTCCCTTCCCAGGGTTCTGGCACAGCAAAATTAGGCAGAAAGTTTCTTATCTCAGCAGCTTTTGTGTCCTGGTGGTGAATGCCCTTGAAAATCTGCCTACTTGGCTTGTGCTTAGAATCAGCTCTACTCAAGCCATCTCTAACCCAATTCCATCCAAATATTAAAGTAACGTGTTAAGGCAGAGCTCTGTGGAGACTAATTTACCCCACTCTAAGGGCAGATTAGTGCATATTTTGCTCCATTCAACCTGCAGTGCTCCAGGATCCAAGTTATCTGGTCTGGAGATACTCTAGTTGTCTGTATACTTGGCTGTGTTACTGAATATAGGCAAAACTGGAATAGCAAGGCACATTTCATGAGCTGTATTTTTCAACATACTTACTGAGAAATATGTGCTTGAAATCGTCTGTTGAAATATGGCAGTCCACTTTTCTCATAGAAGATGAAATAACAAAAGGATTGCATATTTTAGTCATGATATTTAATGCAGCTGTGGGAGTAGCTCAGCTGCTCTGGTGATTGTTACAAGAATTAAATAATAATAGTAATAATAATAATAATGATTCTTTGCTGTATGTAATATCTGCCATCCATAGATACAGATCTGGGATAGGACATGTCATTATTCTTGTTTGGGAGGATCCAGGCACTGTTGCAATACTGGTAGTTCAGGTTAACAGTCATCGACACACACCCTGGGAAATTCATACTGTTCCAAACTCCAAGCCTGCCAGTGCAAATTAGGGTCTTTAGGCCAGGGTCATTAATTTTCTCTGATTTTGATGAAAAGCCAGGATTCAACCTTAGACTTCATTGAAAGGCTCATGAAATGAGATTCAAGTCCAAATTTCCAGAGACTGTTTAAAAGCTACAGCTGATAGCAAAGCCCCAAACCACACCTGCTTATTGTGTTTTCATGGGAAAGATTTTAAACCCTTTTGTTTATGGATTAAAAGAATCAGCAATTCCCTGCTTTAAAATAAGTGTAATATTGCTCACTTGGGCTCGGTGCTGTCATAAGGATATTTTTATATTGCTATTTTTTCTCCCATCCTCGCTCCACACTTGCACATGCTATTTCTGTGCAGGTTAAAATGCAACACAGTTACACCCTAGAGTGAATTATACTACGTTTTGAAGAGCAATTCAGTAAATAGAAAACGTTTTTAAACTCAAAAAGGCACGATTGTTCCACAATTTTTGGACAGGGAGCAAAGAGTAGCATTACTAAGTGAAACCACGGGGGGGACTTAAATAGCAGAGGAATGTGCTGGTGTTGAGCCAGGACACTGGAGCTTCTGGCATTGCAACTGCTGTGAAAATGTTCCACAGACCTCCAGTAACAAGTGGGCAAAGGCTTTGTTTTTCTGCTGTTCTAGTCCCGTTAGGCAATTTAAAGTTAGAAGCACAGGAGGATCTTGGATCACAGAGCCCAGTTCTCTGCTGTGCCAGGAATAATGTTGTTTATGGTCTTTTTCGTGAAAGGACCATGCTCCAACTTAAAACAACTTTCTGTTTTCTGCCTGTTTCTCCTCTGTGAGATTCTCCCAGGCTCTGTCCATGTCCCTGGTGGTCAGGAACCTTTTCCCACATGTTCTGGCACCAGCATGGGCTCTAATTTCAGTAGCTGTTTTGCTCACTGCTCCTTGCTCAGGTATTTTTATGGAGATGGTTTGTCTCCCTTTCCCACTGAGCTACGCAGGACTGGCTTTTCAATCTTCTTTCCTAAATGACTCTCAGGTCACCTCAGACCTCTTCCCTCCATCTGCTCTGCTTTCAATTAATCTTTAGGTTCATATAGATGACCAAAAGTAGTTAGAGTATTAAATGGGAGGAGGTCTCACCGGTGCTTCATACAATGACATTAAAGTCCCCATTTCTCACTGAAATTTCTCATCTGGTAATCCCAAGATTGCATTTATCTTTCTGCAAATAAATTGTAGTGGTGACCTCATATTTCTCCTCCATTTTTCCTTGCAATACTAAGTTCCCAGGCTCCATCAGGAACTTGTTACTATTCCCTTGTCAGTTCCCAATTCCCTTGTTTTTGTCCCAAGTTTTAGCCTGCACGCAGTTTTCTGATTTGTTTGTTCTTAGCCATCATTTCTGATACTGGGAGATCAAGGTAGTTTCATAACATCTAAAAGACATGTTCTTGCTTGTTATACACACCCACCTAACCCATTTTTCCTCCTTCCTAGTTCAGGAAATAAGCCCTAGACTACATATAATTATAGCCTGTGTAGTTATAAATGAACGTGCCTTCTGTGTTTGACACCTACGTTTTAACTGGCATTGAGAGGAGCACTCCTCATAACCTAAGATACAGGACACAAGAAAAGCAGGAGAATGACAGACATTTCTGACATAGCAGCACATGGACTTCCCATCTGCTTCTGTCAAGGGAGCTGAGGTTACCCACACATGGGGCTGAATATTTTCTGCTGAGACCATTTTCCAGCAAGGAACTTGTGCCTGGCTGAGCAGGCATGCAAGGCTTTCAGACAGGTATGAGCTGCTTGTTCACCAAAACACACGAGGAGTCGCAGCTGTATGTGAGCTTGAGTCACACTGACTCACAAGCAGGTGAGCTTGACTGACACATTTTGTGAACTCTGCTGTATTGACTATGTCCAAACCAGACTATGTCCAAACCAGATCTCAAATCTCACTGACCAGTGAGGCATGTTCTGTGAACCTCTGTAAAAACTCTGCACAATGAGGAGGGATTGGAAGCACAGCTTTGTTATGAGTTCATCTCTGTTTATTCCTGAGGATGTAGCAAAGAGCTTTTGTCCATGTTAATGTGCTAAATATCGTTAGTGTCTCTTCCTCTGTGTTACCACGGTGGTAGGACTGCTAATGCAAATGGTTCTTAAATGGAAGCTTGACCTTACATGACTTGCATCCAAGTCCATTTAAATCTCTGTCACACATGTTTTGATACAGCCTAAGGCTGGAGATATTTCCAGTCCTATGAGTCTGTGTTTCATACAAAATAGAGCTATTTCAAATCAGTGATGATGAGGAATATCTTCTCATCCTGCTGAAGGTTTTGGCTTTTGGCAGGTATCTGATCCACAGGTGCACATATGTTGGACACCTTTTATGTTTCAGATGCCTGAACATCCTTCTGCACAAAGTACTCAAACATACCAAATTTGTATAAATTGCCTGACTGTGGAAGTTGCAGCAACACTTAAACTGGGTTGGCATTTCTGTTGGGCAAGACCAGCGTCTGTCTCAGTCAGTCTTTGAAGAAAGCATCTAGCCTGGCCATTAATTAGGCTGCAGTTTACCTCGCTTGCTCAGTGATGCCAGTGAGAAGTGGCAGGCTGTCAGCAATTAATAAAGCTAGATAGACTGAATACAGCTTTGGTCATCGAGGCAATTCCCTACTGATGGGTATTTCTATAGGGAGTGGCCTCTAGAGATTATTTCAGACACTTGGCTTCTCTGGCTGATGGTTTGCTGACACCACTGAAAAAGGGAAAATATCTTTCCTGTGCAAATAGAGCCAATTAAAAGATTTTAAGAAAGCAAGAAAAGTCTTAATGCAGTGTATTTTTATCCCACCTATTTGCAAGAGCTCTTTCTGTCTTGACATAAGTTTATACAGAAGTTTTGATGCTTTAAAAATTTTTCAATAGCCTTTTTTTTCTGAACAAAAACCAACTTTTCTGGATAACTGTCTGATGATGAACTGCAATGGTTATGGAAGAAAAAAAAAGAGAGCATCAAGTCTATTAAATGAAAAAAATTCCATTAGTATATTCCAAAATCTTATCATTATGGCCAATAACAGTTTATTTTCCCCAAAGATGCAAGATCATTCCACAGAATTACTTTTTAAATCTTTGATTTCACTTCAGCAGTGATGAAGCAACATTAACCTTTAGACTCTGAGTTTATCTGTGCATAAGTTAAGGATTTGTTAAGGAAAACTATTCTTTTGTGTAACTCCTAAAAATGTTACACAAGCAACAGAAGATTTTAGGAGCAAACTCAAGACACCGCAGAAAACCTTACACAATCCCTGGAAAGTGCAGCTATAGATTAGCAAGACCTTGATGTAGGGAGATGCTGTTACTTGCCAAAATTGGGAATTCCTCCGTAACAGGCTGGCATGTTTTAACCAAAGGATGGGACTTTCTGCTCCTGTTACTCAGCACTGCTAATAGAGATGTAGCAGTTCACACTGGTGGAGCTTTTTGGCAATGCTGATTGCTCTGGTTAGGCAGAATACCCATCTGCACAAGGAGTGATTCCTGGCATCCTTGCAGCTCTTTTCCCAGGTTAGTGTATTTCCAGGCATTCTAAAGTTCCTTTCTCTTAATAGCTGCTATCCATCTTTATAAAAATGAGCATAACTGATGAAGCAGAATGGCCAGTTTCGCTCTAACTCCATTGACCTCACTGGATTTACATTAGAGAGGATTTTGGAGTAATAAATTTGCATTTGCACAATTACTAGGAATGTGCTGTAATTCCTCCCACCCGACTGCTATTGATTCCCAGGTGCCAGTTCAGCGCAATGCAGCCCCAAGCCACTGCAAAGGTGCAAAAAAAATATTATTAGCCTCCCAGGATATAACAAGCTTGGACAAAGGTTTTTGAAGGAGCAAGTGAGCCACAGGAATATTTCATTAGATTTGCAGGTGGTGTTCGGAGAACAGCTGTAAAGGCCAGCAGAGGAAGTGTTCAATTTATATGAAGAATGATGAAAGGATGCTGCCTGCCTGTGTGGGTAAAGCCTCCAGCTCTCACAGGGATGTGTGCATTTTGAGGAAAACACTTTGCTTAGGGCAGTTAATTACTGCTAAGCGATTTGACAAAAAAAGACTGAATTAAGTCAATGGAAATTGGATGGATATATAGGCAGCCTTACTCCACAAGTCACGCCTATGGAAGCTTTTTTTCTTTTTTTTTTTGGAAGCAGATCTCCCACCTGCCTCTTCCTTATGAAATGAGAGATCTTAAAGATCACTGAAGAGGAGGGAATCAAGAGCAATGCATTTGTTAGCAAGTCATAAATTTGCAGGGAGAAGCGAGGGGAGCAGAAAAAGAATGAACTTGAATTTCACAAGGGCGAGAGGCGCCCTCGAAGCCCGGCAGCCGCTCGGCTCATGGCACAGAGCCATCAGCTGGGAGAGGCAAAGTCGCAGAGCAGCATCTGACAATGAAGTTCACAAGTCGTTAACCAGCAATGCAAAGATGTTCTCCACAGGCTGCAAGTGAAACGACCTCCCAGGTTTAGCACTTAGTCTTCATATTAAGCCAGAGACATTTCTGAAGAGAGTAATTGGCCAAAAGGAAATGAACAATAAACCCTATGATGGAAGTCAATGCTCCTGAGAACTTTTAATTTTTTTCAGTTAGTATTCTCTGTATTACTATTTCTCTGTATATAATATGGATGAAAGACCCTGGGTGAAGTCCTCTGCCCATCCTTAGAAGGCTGAAGTTAGAGGACGTTTCAAATCAAGGTTGTTCATCCTGGTAAACACAAAATCTTCATCTGATCTGAAACAAAAGGTGTCCTTTCATGTTTGAGCCACTCAACTTTTTTTAAAACCACTTAAAATACTTCAGATTTGCATTTTTTTTCTTTAAGATTTGACTTCTATTTCAAGCACATTAAAATTCTCCCCTCCACTCCTTTTTAGTCAAAACTCTTCACTGAATTCTTCTTCAGTTTATAAATAGTTTTGGTCCCTCTAAACCATCATTTTTATGACTTTCATATTTCTGGAAAAAAAGGCGCTGCTATTATTAGTCATCTCCAGTCTTCAAGACATTACCCAAAGTATTGTCAAACAACTTCTGCTCCACTATTACTGGGAGGACACCCTATTAAATAGATGTTTTTTTTTCTTTGGCCAGTCACTTCAGACAGGTTTCTCAACCCACAGTTGTGAAATCAACTAGCAAATTGAGGTTGAAAAATACCCTTGGAGGAAATTTCCAGTTTGTTCTCACATAGTTGTGTGCTCCCTGTAGCTTTTTGACTGAGCCTGAGCCACCGTGTTCAGGTTCACCAAGAATTACACCTGTCCCTAGGATAGGGAATATGTGTGAGATCCCACCCTAATGGACAAGTGCAGGAAAAAGTCATGTACCTGGTGCTACAGTATAATATAGGAAATGTAATGGTTTGGATATAAACATAGGTTCATGGAGAGGGAGCTGTTTATAAATAAACTGTGACCCCCCCCATCACTTTCCAGATATATCTGTGCATAAGGTCTGTTTGGTGCTGCTCTTTAGCTCCACTTTTCTGCTGTTGCCACACCTGAGATAAAAGTAAAAACTGTGTTACCTGTACTTAAGTCAGGCTTAGAGTACAATTTTTTGCACATGCAATGAAATGAAAGTTGTCCCTTGCAATGGGTGATAGAATTAAAGGTAACAGAAAACATTACCCATTAAGCCAGATAAATAACTTAAAATCTGGACTTCCTTGTGAGGAAAAATTTGGGGGTATAGCTCTTCCCTTCCCCATGAACACTCTGCTCTTCAGGTGAAAAGATATTTCCTGAAGTCTTTTATCTGGTGAAATCACCTAACCTATCCTTTTCAAGCATGGAATTTTTCTGCTCACACATGCTGTCAGTTTTTCTGTGGGGTTATTTCTCATGCAAACCAAAATAGTTCCTGATTTAAAATGTTCCTCAACCTGACTGTTCACATGATAAATGACATAATGGAGTCGCATTCGTTAGCACCAGAAGCAAACTCCAAAATAGAAGCAGACAATTACTAAACAAACATTCTGTAATTATCTTTTCTTCCCTGACCAGCTGAACGATGAAGAAGGCAGCAATGTGTAGAGCTCATGATTAGAGCTGGTCATTTAGGCAAGAAAGAATATCGGACTCTGGTGTATTTCATCAATCAGAACGCGGAGGGAGCTGCTTTCAGCCGATGGGACCAATATTGTGGTGGATGTTGATCATTTTTCCAGTGTTGACTCCCACTGACTTCCCTTTTTATATTTTTAATCTGTCTCCTAAATCACTTCATGCAGCTGTCTCTGGCTTATTTTCTTCTGTCTTGCATTAATAATTAATTCCATCACTTTTGGTATGCCCTTAACCTTCAGCCATTTCCAACACGTTGATGCAAATCTTTGGAGGTGTCACCCTATATATTCCATTATACATGTCTACTACATGGAGGTGTTCACAAGTAGGCATGTCCTCATAAGAACTGCAAGACCTTTACAGACCTTTTTTACTACTTCTTTGGTGCTCATTAGTCCATTATCTGGCAACATAGCAGTCTTATTCTGAGGCACACCACTCTTTCAATTACAGAATGATCATAATTAGACTCTATGCTCATTAGGACTTCATTGCTTCATCTGCGTATGGGAACCTTTATAAATCTTAATTTAAAAAGAATAATTGCTTGTTGTTTAAACCTGGGTTTAACCTTAAATACAATTCTGCAAATTAAGGACAAGCTTAAATGCTCTTTTATATATAGGGAAGGTAACACTTATTGATGACTTGCCCAAGAAAAATAAGTGTTCCAGATGTTCAAGGCAAACCAGCTCACAGATGTTGCATCTGCTTGTCAAGGAATTCATGTGTTTGGACACTGACTCTGGGCTGACACCTCTGCTCTGACTATCTCAGGGCCAGTCCCCAAGGACTCTGATTACCTCAGAAATGTTGACTGTGGCGTTATTTGTTGGAGATTCAAGGAGGGCTCAGGAGAGTTCCTGCTTGATGCACTGGTGGGTCCCTTCCATTGGCTGGTAAAACCATGGCCTGCCTGGTGAGAGAGGGGCAGAGTTTAGTGTCTTTTAGATAAAATGTTAGGAAGAAATTCCTTATTGTGAGGCTGGTGACACTGACACAGATTGCCCACAGAAATTTTGGATGCTCCACCTCTGGAAGTGTTTAAGGCCAGATTGGACAGGCCTTGGAGCAACCTGTTCTGCTGGAAGGTGCCCTTGCTCATGGCAGGGAGTTTGGAACTGGATGATCTTTAGGATCTCTTCCAACCTAAACCATTCTATGATTCTTAATATGTCATTCTGGCAAACATTTCATTTGTTGAATGAAGAATCAGTTTCTTTCAGTGTGAAGCAAAAATTGTCACTGGGGAATATCTTGAGGGGGAGCGTCTGAAGTTTAATAATTATTTGTTAAAAATGTTCAGCATGTATTTACAAAGAATGAGGCACAACTGCAATGCAGGGTGATGTTTTGTCATTCCCAAAAGTATTTATGAGGGATATTATCATTAGTTTAACTCCTGATGAGCACTAACAAGGGAGTGCTTGGCACTGTGAAGTTTTGTGGCTCCATGGAACAGTCTGTCCATGGCACAAATCTTTGCTGGGGCTTGGTCTATGTAGTGAAAAACCAAGCTGAGGGGATTGCTAGAGCCTTGCCTAAACCAGATCATGGGCACCCAGTGTAGCAGAGAATCCCACAGGCCTCCTACATGCCTGCCTGCAGAGGAGGGAGCTGTTCCAAGTCCTCAGGGAGCAGCTCCATGTTTTTCTCTCCCACTGTAGCCAGGTGTGCTTGTGATTGTGGAAGTAGCTAAGCAAGTCTTTTGCATTTCAGTTATATATCCAAAGGACATGTGCTTTTGTTATTGTTGGTAGCAACTGTCATCTCCTCCTGAAACAACTCTCCAGGCGTGAGGTACATAAAATTTGGTGGTACTACAGATAAAGCCAACTACTTCCATTTTCTGTAACAAAATAAGGAACACTCCAGCCTTGCGTTCAACAGAAGAAAGAAGGTTTAATTTGCAAAGCAATAACTCACAAGGCACCTGTTGTCCTCTTTCTATCAACCTTATGATTAGCCTAGAGAAATGTGGAAGGTCAGTGCTTTTCTCCCCCAGGTATGGTGTCCAGGGCTTTACCTGGTAAAGTGCTACCTGGTGAAGACAGCTCTATCTTATGTTGTTTTGTAAAAAGGAGTGGATTAAAGATAGAAGCAGAGATACTTCATCACCATGGCCTAATGACATTCAGTAAATACAAGTGCTTTGAATCACTTAGAATCCAGAAGCAGGAGGAGCAATGATTGATTAAATCTTCAGTGTTCAACATCAGAAATAAGGTCAGGGCGATGCTGCTAAAGGCCAGGAAAAAGCAGGAAATATTGATTGAAACTCCCATCAAATGTTAAGGGAGCATCTCATCCTCCCAATGTCCAGGGAAAACGTTTACCTTTTTAATAACTTCTTTTTAGTTTTAAATCAGTCAGTATCACCAAACTCGTTCTGCTGGTAGACATTTTTCTAGTCTTCCTGAGTTTTATATGCTCAGCAGATTATGCAATATCAGATCAAATATTATTGCTCAAAGATTTGTGCCTGATGGTTTAAAGATGCAACACACGAGTGGAAGTTCTGGGGCAGAAGTGGGACTGCCTGTGTCCACCCTGGCTGGTGGTAAGAGCAGGGAATGGCAGGGGCAAGCAGAGCTGCTGGCTCATGTCCCAGCTGCCCAGTTATCAGAAACATGAGTTTGCCTGGGAGAACCAGGTACTTTCTGGCTTTGAAGGTGAATTTAAAAAGTGGAAAGATTGTTCTAAACACTCTTAAAATCAAATTTGTGAAATTTTACCTTTTTTCTGGTGAGTGCTCCTCACCCTTGTTTCACGCTAGTGCAATACACACTCAGAGTCTCTAGAAGGCTCATGCAAGGGTTGAATTATAACATTGAGAACAGTGTTATAAAATTAAAGCTTGTGAAATTACAAATATAAAAATCAATCAGCTTTTTTTGTTTCCTTACTTTTTGAAAATATCTCTTTTGCTATTTGTTTAGATAAAATTATTGAGTATGGCTCACATTAATTTGTTGGGGTTTTTCCAAAAAGTATTGTCTTGGTAAGAACAGAAAATTCTGTCTCTCTGTGCAGCCTATCTCTGCATACAAATGATTGTTTTTAGCTGTGATTTTCTAACTCCTGAGGGAATTAATGAGCAAAGAAGAGCTCTCCATAATGTATGCATGTATGTGTATATGTCTGTATATAGAGTTTATATTGCTTATTTATTATTTATGTCACAGGAACTTATTCAAAACAGTACTTTATCCCTTTTCTTTGAAAATATTTGTCTAGAAAAGTTACTGACCTGTCTCTCCACCTTGTCCCTCCCAGTGCCAGCTCAGGTCCCTTTCTGTGACCCCACACTGGGTTCAGTGCAATGCCCCAGCCTGTGCCACGTCTGGGCTGGGAGATGGAAAGCCTGGTTCATTTTTGGGGTTCCAGTTCTGGTACATCTGAGAGGTGCTGTGTGACCCCAGGGAAGTGCCCTGCAGGGATGGCAGTGGGGAGAGGTGCTCTGGACGGTGTGGGATGCAGTCCATGGCCCCGTGGAGCTCCCTGCACCGTGAGGCCCTGAGGAAATCCTCCACCACTCCCCAGGGAGCTGGGACCCGACACTGCAGCGTCCTGCTGGCAATGTCAGCCTTCTGAGGCAGAAAGACACAGCAGGCTCTTTTGATTAAAAATAGGTCAAGATTTAATTGAAATGAAGGAACATTTTTGGTAGTGCAGAAATTTGAACCAGCATTGAACCTTCCTTATTTTTTTTTCCCATTTGATGCTCATTATCTAAGAGATGTGCAGAATTTCTGTATTTCTGCAGTTGGTGGTGATCCAGTAATGTAATAAAACTCTCCCCTCACTGCCCTCTCCCCCAAAATAATTCCTGAAGATTTATTCATCATTTCACACATCACTAAGTAAACATCCCCCTTCCCATCACTGGCCTGATGGAGACTTAGTACATTACTGTGTAAAGCAGAACGATCATGATCTGAAATGCAATACACAGGCAATCTCAGTATCCTTGAGGTATCTCTGCCAGGAGCATGGAAAGCAGTTCAATTTCAAGAGTAATGAGACTAATTTGCAAGCCTCTTCTGCAGAGCCTTTTGTGATTTTGCTGTTCTCTCCAACAGTTACAAGTCTTGACTAATAAACAGTGTTATTATATTTAATAGAGAACATTTCCATGTCTCAGTGTGCAGTGTGGCTGGAGAGTGTAGAATTCAACTTGATTTTTGTAATATTTTCCAATTAGATGACCAGACATTAGAGTTCAAAGCTCCTGTTTGGTGGAGGTTTATAATCACAGCTCCTTAGCAACTGAAGTAATGTTAAATTAAACTGATAAATGGTGCTCTGAAAAAAAAACAAAACCCTAAGAACTTCATCAGAGTGATTAATTTGTGATGCCCTTCTAAGAAAGGTTTACAGGATGTGATGTGCATTTGCTATCTGCCAAGTGCAGTTCTTCATCACCTGAGCCTTGCAAAACTGTTTTCTAATGAAGTGTAGAGTAGATCTACTCACCCTTCCCAGCAGATGAGGAAAGATCTACCCCTTTGTTAAAGCTTTTTTTTTCTTTCTTTTTACCTTGCCTGCAGTCCTGGGAAGTCCTGGCCAGCCTGGGAGATGTCAAAGCTGTCTCCTGGTGTCCCAGCCTTGCTGCTATGGGCCACCTCTCTCCAGCACCTGTTTCTACCATGCTGTGACACTTCTTTCCATGCACAAGATACTGAACTAATGAACAAAAGAAAACCACAACCTCCACACCCCAAACCCTGTTTTACCATCCCTCCTCTGTCCTTTCCTCCTTGGTTTAGTTAAAATCACCGTTATAATCCAGCACATGGAAGATGTTGAGACTAAGCCTATTCATTTCTAGGTGATGAGAAAGAGCCTGGTCCCTGCACTCAGAGGCACAGGCAGCATGTCCTGCCCCCTACAAGATGGTCCTCCATGTAGACTTTCATGCTGGGCAATGCTGAGACAGACCTATGAGGGGTGGAGGCAGTAGGACTCGTGCACAGCAAGGTGATGCTGTGCCTGTGATCCCAAGCCCACCCTGGGAGCCTGCCTTTATGAACCTGAAGAAGGGGATCAGTGCTCAGGTCAAGGCAAGGCTGCAGGCTCTTTTTCTTGGCTGAGCTCCCCAGCCATTTCCATCTTTCCTCTGGACTATCCTGACATGTGCCACTGGCCTGCCATGACTTCCAGCTCCTTCACAGTGAAGTCACTAGTGAAAAGCTGCTTGTTTTATACCCTCCAGCTCCCTTTTCCTTTCCAGTGATTGCTGCAGATTTCAGGCAATCCTTCTGACATGTGCACTTAATCAGTTTGTGACAGGAAGATGGGTCAATGGGCGAGCTCTGAATAAACAGTAAGAGCTCAAAACTGAAAATAGGGATTGCTTTGCTGAGCACAATTCTGGTGTCCTGGCTCCCACTACAGCCAGAGGAAAGTAAGAGAGTAATTATGAGTTATGTTTCTTCTGCATCTCTGTTAGTGTGAATCTATTTTATGCATCATAACAGCCAGGCTTTCCAAAAAATATTGTTCTGAAAAGTTTTTCATGGTGATGTCCAATTTCATTCTGAATTATGTTTGGCTCTTGTCCTAAATAATTTCCAGCAGCCTTGGATTTCATGGAGCATTTACGCACTTGCTGTAAAATATTTTGATGAGCTTTAAAAGGTTGGATTAAAGGATTTGACACCCATGAACTACCTGCCAGTTGGCTGACAGTGCCTTCTAGCTTCACTCCCTTCTGTGGTGGCTACCAAGCAAATTCTTGCTCAGAGAATATTTATGATTTGCCTTGATGGCAGTGATTCTCAAAGTAGCTTCAGACTCTTCTTTGGGAAATACTGAAATCAGCCTTGAGGTATGTCCCAGTCCTTTCCCCTGAAGCCAAAGACTTCCATTAGAGATGGAAGCAGACCCTCCAGGTTAGTTATTTCATCTCCAGATGAATTAGTCTGTCCTTAGCCTAAGTGGTTCACCTGCTTTCCCAGAAAACTTAAAGCTGAACTTTACAACATCTTCTCCACTCCACTTCTTACAGGTTTTATGGCAGGACTTATCCCTGCCTCTTATTCTGTGAGCATAACCCGTAGACCAGTGAACAGGTCATTTGCTCCTGGCAGTCTCCTCTTGCCTCTCGTGGCAATCCTCTGTGATCTCTCCCTGCTATATACAATCATGTTTTCCACTGTTTGTGCAGAATAATAGATGCCCATGCAGTCTGTGAAACCCAAACCCTCTTTCTGGTTTGAAAACACAGCCTTTCTAGCATCATTTGCTCAACAATCTGCAAAACACCAGACTCTGGGTCATCAGAGAAGTACAGGAAGCCCAGCTAACCCACTGATTTTAGTGGAGTGGATCTGTTTTAGTACATTCTCCTTCTGTTCTGCTGTGTTTCAGAAAATGACATAAAAATATTCCTAGACTTCTTGCAAGCACCAAGAAAACAGGTGTTTTGTCATGGAACACATATGAGTTAGTTGTTTCCTCTCACTTTTAATGTCACCACCCATGAATTCTGTTTATAATGTTTTGGATATACCACTGTGCTTCCCTCGCTTCATGCTGTCCTCAAGCTCTTCAGGCAGACAGCAGCTCTGTCACAATTGGCTGTGATGCTGGAACTTCCTTTCCTTCAAGGAAGATGATTTCCAATAGAGTAATTCTGGATTTATTGAACCAAGCCTTAAACCTCAAGAGGTAAAGTGGGCTGTATTTTATACAGAAAATAGTTTTCCCTACCAGAAGAAATCTTAGGGCAGAGTGTCTCTTATTTCATATAGCTGCTTGGACATTTCTCTATCTTGGGATTAATGGTGATGGAGTAATTTAGATTCTGTAGGAATTTGAGATAGCTGGATTTACAGAGTTATAAGTCTAGCCACTTACAGGCATCTTTGCTTTAATTCAGTTCAGTGCTGCAAAAAAAGATGAATTTGCTGAAGGAAAGCCTTCTCCACCTGCCTTGAGAACAAAGGCCCAGCTGAGGCCTTTATTGCCAGGGCAGACAGTACCCACAGGTGGGATGGCAGAGGGATGCTGTTGGGGGTGCTGTCACAGCCTCTGCAGGGCAGGAGGAAGTTTGCTGCTTTGTGGTGCCCATCCCAGAGTCTAAGCTGAAGCAGAACAAGGGGAGTTTATAGACCTGGCAAGTCTGTATTTGAAGTGCATCTGTTTGCATCACCTAATCTCCTAAAAAACAGGACGGCATGAATGTAAGACTGATGGACTGATGTCCATCTATCTCATTCCTCTGGCTCCATAAACTGATGGCCATTTTTAGCTTGATTTGAATCATCTCAAACTGACTCAAATCTAATCATGACTTCCTACAAGTTTAAAAAACATAGCTGACAAGTAGAAAAGAGAGAACTGTTAATCGTCCCCTGAGGAGGAGAACACATCAAATGCAAAAACATTGGGACAATACAAATCTGGAGCTGTCAGGCTGAGACCTCAAGTGGGAAAGGACTATCTCCCTAACCAGGACCAGCTTCTCAGCTTTGCCCAGTGCATCAGAAATGCCAATCTCCTACTGCTTCACTCGAAGCCTGGCCACCCTCTCGTTTTTCTCACTGTGTTGGCAGGAGATTTGTGAGTACATCACCATGTGCCATTTCAAGCTTCATTTGAATAAGCGTCCCATATAATAGACTTTTATAGCTCTCTTCTGTGAATTCTAAATTAACGCAACTAATTAAAATGTTCCAAAGTTTTATGTAAATAACTAATTAGCATTTGAGAAGGAATAGTAAATTCACAGATGGTCCTGCTCCACTCAGGGCCTGCTGTGCACCAGTGTTGGGTTCCTGGTGCAACATCCTGCCTGGCAGGACTGGACTGCCCAAGTTTCACCCCAAGGATGATCCAGCACCATCCACCCTGACTGCAGGCTTTGGGAGCTCTGCATCTCATAGGATTAGGCCCATTCTCTCAGTCCCAGACATCAGGGCTTGCAAGAATAAAGAGAGCATGGGAGTGTGGGTGAGAACAGCAAGGAAGAAGAGGTCTGTGCACAGGAGATGAGCTGAGTGAGCTGCGATTTTCAGTGTTTGTACTGGTTGCTCTACGGATGTTCCTCTAAAAAACCTTCCTCAGGGATGCCTTTTAGTGGAAGCTACTATACTTACCACAACACAGCTGAACCCCAGAACTGCTGGGTTCCAGCCCCAGCTCTCCCACTGCGACCCTGGAAGACTGTTCTGTCACACAAACAATGTGTCCAAGAATCACAAGTGGGAACGAAGCAAAATGTTTTTTTCTTCTGTCATAGGATTAGAGCTCATTGATGTCTGTAGCACACTGGAGGGGTGGTGCAAGAGTAATGCCTTATAAGAATGGGGAGGTTTAAAAAGTAGGTTTGCATCTAATGCTGATTGCCATCCAAGTAGAAATGGGAAAGCGGCCCTTCTCTGACATCCAGACTCTCACATGGAGCCTTACATTTATACAGCCCATAGCACCTTGCACATCTAAGTCCTATTGCAGCACAAAAAGGACCCTCACAAATACAAGGAAGGAGTTGGCCAGTTGGAGTTTGTTTGCTCTAGAAGGGGGACATTATCACTAAAGCAAATGAGGAGGGGGGTTCATTTTCCCTTCCTATTAAATAGGTCCTACAGAATTTCCCTCACCCCTTCAGCTCTGAGTGTTTGCACCTTTTGCTTCCAGAGATGTAAAGACCTGTGGGAGATGGAAGGGTTATAAAAATCTGCTTTAGAGTAAAATAAGATTTTTTAGTGCATTTGAGCAGGTCTCTAAGGAGGGAAGATGAGCTTGGGAAGATTCACGTTGCTAGGACAATGTTGCTTGGCCAGAGGGAAATTGAGAGAACAGAAGCAGAAGTCAGTGGGGAAATCAAAGGGTGAGTTAGAAGAAAGAAGTGTGAAGAGCCTGGTGGATTGTGTTGAAATTATAAACAGGAGTGTGTTTTTCAGATATATTCCTGAGGAAGATGTAAAAGTGGGAGATTAAGCAAAACTGTAAAGCTGTTGAGGGGGAGAAAGGGCTAAGCTAAGCCTTCCTATTGCGTGGTCTTATTTGCAATCCCTGTCTGCCCTGGAAGCATCCCACATATCTCTCTCTGTTTATACATGCAGAAAACTCTTGCAGAGTGGGGAGGAAGATGCAAGCTCTCCATCTGGTCTTCCAGACGTTGTTTCTCATCCTGGCACCAGCCTGGAGAGGAGGTGAACTCTGAGCTCGGTGGCCAGAGGGCAGTCTGGCCATAGTACAAGGCTTTGGAGGCTCATGTGGAGGGGAAACAGACCCAGAGGAGCCTCATTGTCTCATCCCTCCCCTGATCCCACACACACCGCTGCAGTACCCTTGGGAGCACAAGGTGGGTAGGTACAGCATCTCATCCCAATCATCAGCTCACCGTGTTCCCAGGCAGAGCATCTCACATTTTATCTGACACAAGAGGAAAGCTGGAGAGCAGCCTGCTGAATCCATGTTCCTTGAATACCTAAGTGCTGATATCAGCCCTCACTAATTCTGGGCACACAGGTGTGTGGCTATAGCCTGCTCTGGACTCTGCCTGCCTGAAAGAAATGAGGGTCTGAAATCATTGCCCTTCCCTGCATGGAGCCCAGATGGGATGGGGGTGCTTGGCAGGGGACAGGCTGCACCTGAGGACCCCAACAATTCAAAATAAACCCAGAAAGGGCAACTGGATGGAGTTCAAGATGCAAGGCAGGGTGGTAAGCAATCAAGTGTGGTAAGAGTAAATAGGTATTTGGATAATCTGAGGAAGCCTTAGGCTGAAATGTTAGCGTGTGCCTTCACTTAAGGACACAGCACACGGAGCCTTTGGTGCCTGGAGTCTGGGTGTTGCAGGAGGCACAAGAGACATGTCCATGTCCCTGTGTCCACGTGGCCCCTCTTGCACAGCCACCCCCTGGACCACGGGGTTTCTTGCTGAAGCAGCACATGTGCCAGCTGATAATGACCAGCATCAGGATGTATTTCAGCATTCATTGCTAAATGGTTCTGCCTGGAAAATTGCCTCGAAAATGTGTTTCAGGATGTGCCAGATAGTCTCATGCTAATTTTTCAGCCAAAACCTCCCATGTGGTGTCCAATGTGGTATCAGTAACTCAAAGGCAGGGGAAAATGAAGCCTCTATTTGCTTTCAAGCAATTTATTCTCCTTTTGTCTTTTTACATCCAGCAGCTAAGTAAATTACAGAGATGAAAATACTAAAGGCTTTTAATTTTTTAACTGTAATTTCTTAGCTTCTGGCAACAGAGTAACCAAAAAAAAAAAAAGAGAGATATGATGAAAAAGTACTAAAACCCAGCTATAATTTTTAATGATTAAATCCATGTACAAATTTAACTGATTAAAAGTAAGAGGACCTGTTTGAGTACAAAGAAAGCAGCAGGCTTCAGGGTTCAAGTAGTTGTAATCAGCTTCAATTTCACATTAGAAAACCAAAAGAAAAAAGTTCTGCTGGTGATATCTTTGTATTTCTGATATATTTCATCTTTCTCTTTATTCAAGATGCTTTTAATTTTATCAGCTTTGTCCTTAATTCTGCTTTTCTGTTCCTCAACTCTCTAGGGTTATCCAGCCCTTTGAACTGATTTCTGACATGCTCTGTGGGACATACGGTGGTATCTGGAGAGATTGTGAGATGAAAGGTCTCAAACTCTTTTTCCAGGTGGGCTGTAATACACAGGAGTTCATGGATATTTGGGAAGTCGCTGATAGAGCTGGGAATTATGTCATGTCCTAATGTCCAAGCCAGAAATAAGAGAAGCCCAACTATCATTTGTTTCTCAGAAGCATTAGATCTTAAACTGGAATTCTCCCATAAAACCAAGTAACTGCCAGGCTTAGCGCAAATCCTGTTATTTTGGCACTTTTTTTTTTTTTAAGAATCCAACTTAAGTTTTAAAGACAAAACACAGCTTGGAAGAGGGAAAAAAAGCCACTTCTCTAAATTCTTTCAGTTTCCTTCTGCCCCACCACAACACACCTGTCAGTAAATCACTGCACCCTGATTTCTGTATTCAGTGATGAGAGCAGAGGCAATACCAAAGTCATCAGCATGCACAAGATGCTTGCTGGAAAGGTGCACTTCTCAAAGTTGCTCTGAATTGCCTAAGTCCTTTCATATTATCTTAGTATTTCAGTATTTATTTCAGGTGCTCGTTATAGGGTTGGAATAGTTTGGACAATTCACAGCAATTTCTCACAACACTTCAGTGGACTTTGGGTAGTTTTAAAGTTTTGACTTCATGAAAGTGTGAACACCTTTGTATTGAAGAGAGTTTTCTGCAGTTCTCAGTCTGGGATATGTACACACATATAGGAGAAAGCAATTTACGTAACCTAAAGAAGATTCCTTTTCCTTTAGCTTTCTTCCAGGCAAAAGTCTCCACTGACCCTGTTCTCTGCAGGATTTTCCCTACTGACACACCAAGGCAAACAAAAGGGCTCTCTGGGCCATCCCACAGGACGAGGGAGCTGCAGTTGCCTCAGATCTGCAGGGTGACCTCCGAAACCTCGCTCCTGGGGAGGATGCAGAGGAACAATGTCAGCCTTGTTTGCATTCAGTTCAATCAGTGCCCACAGTCTCTCCTTCCCCTGTGCAGCACGTCCCCCGCACAGGCCCACAAAGGGCCGCATTCATCAGCGAGCAGCAACCAGTTATAATCCTTTTGAAAGACAAGAGGCCGTGCCAGCTCTACCAGGGCTTGGTTTAAAATGCTCATCCTTCCTTGCTCACTCAAGCCCAGGGCCACGCTGGCTGACTCCCGTGCATGTGGATGGGTTTGAGGGTCTGAGGACAGACTGAGGTGGTTCCATGGGGTGGGAAAGAGCTGCCTGGGTCAGCAAGTCCCACTGAAGTGGTTACATCTCCTGTGAGAGCTCGCTTGCATCCTTGGAGCTGTTTGGTTTCATGCCCACACTCCTCCCACAGACAAGCTGCTGCTCAACCTTGCTGCTCCGGATGGGGTGAACCTTCTTTGCATTTCCAGCCTCAATTTATTCATGGTTGGTTTGCTCCCATTTGTTCCTGTGCCAGCACTGGCCATTATCTTAAAAAGCTCTCCCCAGTGCTGGATTTAGTCATCACAGTGTGTGTGCATAGGGAACGAGCAGCTCCTTGTGGTTTCCATTTAGTGAGGAAGAGACCAAAGCTGCTTTAGTTCTCCCACTGCAGAGAGGAAATGCTCAGTGCTCAGTCCTCCCTGTTACCCTGCTCTTCTGTTGGGCTAAACTGAATTTACCTGCTGAGTCTTCCCAGACCAGGCCAGGAGGGATGGTGACAGCCTGGCTGAGCCTGGATGCCAAGGATGCAGCTGCAAAAGCAAAGACTGAGAGAGCCATGGTGGTGAAGGCAAGTAGGGAGGGGTGACATCCCAATGGCCTTGAACTGGAGGAAGGATTGATTGTGGTGTTGGTGTGAAAACACTGCAGCATAAAAAGGCCAACACATGCTTAACTCTTGTCAGTTGGCCTTAATGTTGAGAGCAGGGCTGCCCTGCAGTTCCTTGTCTCCCTTCCACATCTCTGCACATTCTCCACTCTGTTCCATGTCCTTCCCTGTGTCTGTCCCACCTCTCGGGCTGCCACTCTCCTTGTTCTCCTTCTGAGTCTTTGACAGTCTCACTCTGGATGGTTTTGGGAGACTGGTCAGTGCCTAGCAAGGTGATTGCTTTCTCAAAAGTCATTCCCAGCAGCTACCAAATGCTCTGAAGACAGCTAAAGGGGAGCTTTAACCAGGTTTAAAGTGGTTCAGTCTACCAAGGGTTCTGTGTGGGTTTCTGTTTGCCAGTGAATTGCCTCCCACTCTTACTAATATCCAGAAGTCCTCAGGGTGTTCCCTGAAACTGGCTTACTCTAAAAACCTGTCTGAAATTGATTGTATGACACTCAAGAAGACATAGGCCATCACTTCTAGCACACATAAATACAATTTGGAGCTCATTACCTGAAAATCAGACCCCTGACCCAACCTTAAGCCTCTCAGATTTGACAAGGTAAACCAGCTCCTCCCAAATTCCTCCTGTCTCTCAATCTTGCGTTCTCCTTCATGCCTTTCATGAAGCGCAGCAAGAGCCAGCCCCTGGTGGAGGTGGTTTCTGTGGCAGTTCTAAAAGTCACATTTTGGATGATCCTAGAACTGCACATCTTCCTCATATTGAAAGGACCAGGCACTTTAAGGAAAGAGATAAAGGACAGTCATAAATTGCTGTATGTTTCAGTAGTTCCCGGTGCTGCCTGGGAGATGCATTTGTCACCTAGCAACGACATAAGGTGATGAGGAAATAACAGCATGTTAATCTAATGGCCATGAGTTAACATCTATCAGGGAGCAGCCTCCCAAGTCCACTGATGAGGTGGATATAATTGAGGAGGAAAGAGATACCAAACTTCTCATCCAGTAAGCAGAGGAGGAGGGAGCAGGGGTTATCTTCATGTATGTATGCATATAACTCCTTGAGGGGGGATGATAAAAAGCCTGGAGAAATCCCTCAGACTGGAGCTAGCCCTTGGACACAGAGCTATGCATAAGATGAATAGCTCTCACTTTTGCAAAATCTGGAAGACAGTGGTGGCACAGCAGGAGGGGTCCCAGCCCACTGTGAATTTCAGTGCAAAACTTCTGTGGTGTTTGGTGTCCAGTTCTGACTGCCTTAGAGCAAGTGTTGAGGCTCTTTATGACTTTCATGTACTCAAACTTCTCAGCTGACCGTGGACAGGGAGAGTTTTCCTGCTGAAGCAGCAGCTCTTTTCAGTACTGGGATCATGCCTGAAGCAAAAGACAGGGCTATTCATGGACCCCCTTTAAGCCAACTCTCTCTCCTCTTGACATCATTACAGAGAATGCAGGACAGGCTTCACAAATTGCCATCATCACTTGGAACCTCTGTATGGGGCCAACCAGCAGAAAACATCAAACTTTGCCTTGAGGCCAGGAACTAAGCAGTGACAGAATTCATTCCTTCCCTTTTCTTCTGGAAATAGACCCTGAACACGTCACATTATTTTTCAGTACTAGGAGCTCATTGAGGTACCTGCCCCCCAAAATACTGGTGTTGATCCATTTGGTAGCTCTAAATTGAAAGTACCCTGGCTACTGGCATGAGGGAATTAATTGTGAGAGGAAGAAAACTGAAATTAGTTCAATGATGGATGACCTCATTGAAGCCTGAAATTATAAGAGTCACACAGTTCCCAGCAAGGCTGAGCACATTTTTATACTGCAGGAGCTTTTTCTTTTAAGAAAACAGCAAAGAAATTTATTTTGCAATTTACTGTTGAACAACACTGAAAAGGATTGGTCTGAAGCAGGACAGCATGTTCAGACCATTTATATTGTGTAGCACACACACTTAGCACCATCACGAGAGATGCTTTCTCAGCGGGCATCATTTCAGAGGCTCGCCTTTCATTAGTGCTGAGCTGAAAGTAAACATTAGAGAACACCAGGGCTTGGCTTGGGTTTATGCAAAACTTGAACACTAAATAACAAATCTGGCTTGACTATGTATATCACAGTTGTTTTGACTTCTTGACCTTTTAGCTGAAGCAAAGCCACAAAGGTACATCTCAAGAGCAGCTCAGCTTTGTCAATCATTATGGAAGTAATGGCATCCCAGCATAATGCTTAACTCTGGAGTGATGACTAAACATATTCATGGCAACACCCTTTGTGTTAAATCTGGAAGAACCACAGTTAATGGTGCATTTCAGCCACGGGCTGTAAACCTCAGTGACAACCTATTACTGACTGCGGAACAAACTGGGATTGTACCTTCTGAGGGGTCAGAGCTATGGTGCAAACCATCTTATACCCCTGTTTAACCATGTCACCTGGGTGGACCTATAGGAATCGAATGTGCAGTGAAATTTTGTGTCCCTTATGAGAAACACTGAGAATGAGTTTTTCAGCTGCATTTTCCTAGCAAACCAAACTCTAGCAGCTGCATAACAGCAATACTGGTGCTGGTGGTGGTTGTCTCAGGCTGGAAAGGGTTTCCTTCATCCTTGGTGCAGATTTGAGGGTGCAGGCACAGTGCACAGGACATGGTTGGAGGTCTCTCTGCTTTTTCTGTAATGCCAATATTCCAGCTGAAGGCAGCAGACAATGAAAGCGTGGCCCCCCTGCACAGACTCCGGTGACTCTTTATTTGTAGCAGGTCCTGTTAAATGCAGCCGTGGGTTAATATGGAACTAAGCTTCAGCAGCAGGAATGTGTGAACAGCTATGAAAATACCTAAACAACTGCAAGGTGCTGACCTTATACCAGTGTTCCTTTAACTTCTAGGTGCTGTTTGTGTCCATGCAAACCCAAATTTGCTGCCTGGCTAGCGGTAATTTCTGAAGTGCAGGAAGCCATTGGGTAATGTGTTCTCCAGCTGGAGGCACGATGTGCAGAGAAGTTTTAAAAGCACCAAATTACAGAGGTAAAACACTGCTGCAAACAAAGCTCTTCCAATGTTTCTCGCACTAGTAATGCAGAGACCCGGAGCTTTGTGTTTCACTTCGTGGATGACAGCAGGAACTGGAGTTCTGTGTTTCACCTTCTTCCAGGTAACCAAACCCTTCTCTGGGACCAGGCTGAATTTAGGGATTTTGTGGGGGGAAGATTTCCACTTTTATAGAATTTAGTCATCAGCCCTTTCTTTTTTTTTTTTTTTTTTT
>VZRZ01008815.1:925978-958523 GCA_013398175.1 Climacteris rufus | reverse complement strand
TTTTTTTTTTTTTTTTTTTTTTTTGGTGAGGGATTTTTTTTGAGGACCTCATGAATGTGGGGAAGATTTAATGCTCACAAAAATTCCAATTAATGCAGAGAAAACATGACTGCTTTAATACTTTATTCTGTCTGTGGCTATTGAAATGGAAGAGCTTGGGGCTTCAGCAGCACGGGTGGGTGTTTGGCTGCTCTGACAGATTCCTGCCTCAGAGCAGATGCTTTTTGCTGCAGTTTAACCACGCTAAGGTGGCTCTGCTGAGGTAGTTTGAAGGATGATAAAAGAGAGTCCAGAGGTTGTCATTCAGCCGTGAAGAATACTCAAGATACATGTAATAACAGCAATCAGCTATCTGCTTTTGACCTGTTATTTTAATAATCACTTGAAGTGAAAAAAAAAAAAGAATTAAAATGTTCTGCACCAGGGTGCATGTGTGACATGGCAAATTAGTTCAGTTTTTAAAGGACACGTCTGCAAGAGTTGAAGCTTCTGTCTTTTTCTCTATTCCTCATTTGGGTTTCAGCCAGTCATGAAATTTCACAGACAATGCTTTATTTGAAAGACTTACTATACCCAAAGATCTCTGGTGGAACTAGGGACTGACATGCAGTGTGTGCACAGGATCAGACACGTTATAGAGATTTGTGGGGGGATTTCTTGCTGTTTATAGTGGCTCAAGCTTTGCATAACAAAAATAAGTCCTGATAATTGGAGATTTAAATTGATATCTTTCAATTATGCATATTATTTGATTCAAATTTCTGATTTGGAACAGAGCTTTTCAGTTTGACTCAAAGTCAGAAATCTCTGAGTGTTTTGGATACATGCAGAGGAAAATCCAAAGTAATTATTTACGAATTACATTCTAATAGTTTTTACCAAGAAATGAATCTAAATTCTTCTATCTTGTTCATTCTGCTTCTCAGTGTTATCACAATGCTATACCTGATCTGAATTTATTTGTGGCAACATTGGAAACTCTTATAACACACCTAACACCAGTCAGCCAAAAAATCTATTGAATTGGATTCAATTATACTGATGAACCGCTCTGGTTGCTTTTAGCCCAGATAATATGAAACTGAAGCTAGAATCAACAAGGCTTGCAAAAATAAAGTGGCTTAAGCGGAGAGTAGAAAATATACCTGGAAAACTAGTTTCAGATTCACATATTTGCAATACCTGAAACCTGACTCTGGGAATGATGCATCACTACTCTCTGAAAATAGGAAAGTGCAGGGTAGAGCACGTCTGGTCAAAACAGCTCCAATTTACAGCTGCATTCACAATTAGCTACCAAAAAAGATGAGCCACAGACTAAGAATTTGGTTAAGGGGCATTTTCAGCAGACATTTCTGAATAGCAAAGCCCAGTTCAGTAAGCAGGACTCCACCTGGTGTTTCCCTGCTCGTCTTTCCTTCTTTCACATCAAAAGGAATGCTTTCTCCTTGGCCTAGCTTTCATCTGCAAAGACTTGAATTTATGAGCTCTTGGTGAGGTTATCCTCTGGTTTTGGTATGAGCTGGCTCAGAGCAGAGACCTGCAGAGCAGGGTCCCTAGGGAGGGGACTGGTTTCACCCCTGCAGGACCAGCACTTGTATGGCTCTTCCTCTCCAACTTCCCACTCTAAGAACAGTAATTATACTGGTAAACTGTGAAAACCCAGCACATATCTGCCCTCTCTGATTTACCTGTGTGTTTTCAGTTAGCAGGCTCTGAGTCGGACTGCGAGCTGGGCCAGAGGTGAGTGTGGCTTCACTCTCTCACCCGCAGCTCTCCCCATCCCAGGCTCTTTTGGGGATGCTGTGCTCCTGCCTGGAACACCAGCACAGCAGAGGAACGAGGACTTTCAGAAAAGGGCCTTTTAGGTTTTTTTTTTCAAAAGAGGAAATGGAGGCTGGGAACCCTTGGGTTTTCAGAAAAAATGCTGGTGGTGGACGCCAGTGTCAAAAGGCAAACCAGTTGCACTCTCACTCTGCTTCATATATCATCTGCATTGCTCTCATCTACATAGAGAAACTTTTAATAGGTCTACCCTGAAGGAGGAAAACTTCTCTATCTTCATCTTACTGATGTTCTTACTTCTTCTTTGAGTTGGTAGATGTGTTGGAGTGGGTACAGCAGCCCCCTCACACTGAACTGAGAATCCTTTTTATTCTTCCCTCTTCAGGTGCACTGGACAGAGCGATGAAAACTTTAGCAGCTGGTATGTGTGGTAAGTTTCAGATCTGCTTTAGAGGGAAAAACTGGCAAATAATATTCTTTGATGGATATGTGGAGAGAAAGGCATTAAGAGAGACTGATAGCTAGAGAGCATTGCTCCTGGGCTGTCCCTGTGTTCTGTCTTTACAAACTAATGGAAATCATTTATCCATATCCTCCTCACTGTACGCTGACAAGTGAGCTGGGAAAAAACAATGGATGATTTCAGGGAGAAATGTTTGAATTTGCAGCCAGCACTGGCTGCTGAATGCTCAGGACTGAGACTTCGGTTTCTGGGGACTTTAATCATGTCCAGTGTGCCGGTGGGGAAACCGCAACATTTAACGGCTATTTGCAAAAGATGTTAATGAATATGTTAATTTGAAGACATGCAGCCATCTGTCGGTGCTGCCCGCAGATGGTGATGGTACTGTTCCTCCCCTGCTGCCTCTGCCTTAGGTTCCTGATGTTGTTTTCCCTGGCCTTGCTCCTGTCCTGCGGGATCTGCTGCTGCCTGCAGTGCTGGCTGAAGCGGCGGAGCTGCCTGCCCCGACGCACCCTGGCTGTCTTTGCCCTCAGCAGCTCCGATGCCTTTTGTGGTTAGTCCTGTCCCTGCTGCAAGATCCTGCTGGCCCTGGTGGGCTTCCTGTGGCCCATCCAAAACCCAGTAAGAGGTGGCCAGGCTTGAGTGGGAGCTGGGATGCAGTCAGGTGCTGTATTTCTGGTGAACAGTGGGGTATCCGGCTCAGGGATCATGAGGGCATGTCCAGACCATGGGCTGGAGGGTGAAGCCACATCCACTTTTCACCAAGCTGTGCCTTGGTGCTGTTCCTGTGTGTCCATGTGTCACAAAGGTGTCCAGTTGAGACTTGGCCAGGGTGACACTGGAGGTGTGTGGGACTTTCTACTCAGTGCCAGGGCACTCAGCAGCCCAACACATGCAGCCACAGGTACTGGGGTCAGGCAGCCCTGTCCAAAGTGTGTCCTTAATTTCTCACTTAGGCAAAACTGTATTGGTCTAACTTGAGCCACCCCAGTAGGCAGCTCAACTGGCTGAGACACCCTGGGGGCTGTCAAAAGTTTGTCCTGGTGGGTGCTGTTCATTGTGGTAGCTACCCTCAGATTTCCCCCAGGAGCACCCAGACTTTTGAGGGCTGGACTATAATGCCTTAGTGTAGCACCCAGAACTGACCTGGAGTAAGGCCAGCAGCATCAGCAGGCTGGGCCAGACAACATCCCTCCAGGAAAAATAAAGCTAATTCTGTCATTAGGCTAAGCCCTTCCCAGAGGATGTATTACCTGCTTTATGGGTGGTCATGGACAGTGTCTCCACAGGGAGGACCCACCCCAAACCCACCCAAATTCTTCTGTCCCAACTTCTTGTACATGGAGTTTGTGGTGAAAGACTTTGTGATGCCATACTTCAAAAATTACATCCATGCCTTTCTTGTTTCCAAGTGGTTTGGCAGCTCCTCTGGGCTCACCCCTCCCACCCCCACACTCGCTCTCACGCCTGTCTGCTGTACAGTTGTGACTTTGTTTTCTCCACAGCTGGTGAAGAACCTCCATGCCCATTCTCTGCATCCCTGAGCTCCTGCACGACTGCAGACTTGTCCTCTTCTCCTGCCCCACGCTTCAGCCTTGGGGGAACTGAGCTGCCTCCATCATACGAGGATGTTATGAAGGAAAACAAGCTCTAGACACCATATGTTGGCTTCCAGTGATCCTACTTGGTTCATCAAAGATCTCCCATCATGCTAAAGGAGTGTGAGATCAAATCAGCCCCTTCCACAGGTTGGCCAAAAGACTGAAAAGCAGCACATATTTTATCTGAACCTGAAAGACAGGGCTAAATGCAACAGAATAAATGCCAGAAGTATGTGTTGAATCTGTCACAGGAGCTCAGCTTGACATTTTGATGTCTCTGGATTTCGAGAAGCTTCCTCAAAGGCCTGTCTGTATTTGGGGTTTCTGGCTCAGCCTCTAGATTTATCTCTCTAAGGCTGCTTAAGCTGGTGCAACCCCATGTGTTTTAGGACCAAATGTTGATAAATTACTTGATAGTTACTTCTCAGACTTGGGCTGCCTCCTTCACTCGGCACTGTGCCAAGAAACACCCTCTGGCAAAGTCATGTTGTTCTAATACATTGTAATGCAATCATGCCACTCTGTGATGAAGGATCGTTTGCCACATTTAAAATATTTAGCACAGCTTATCAGATTTGTGTAGTGCAAAAGGCAGCAAATTTATGGCCAGGGAAGAGAAAAGAAGAGACAGGGATTATGGGGGAGTAGCAGTGGCAGGAGCTGGCTACAGAGCGTAAAAAAAAAGTGAGTTTGCTCATTTGAGCTGTTCTTAATTTCACGGTTGCTGTCCCCAGCTACTCTTGCCCTAGCATTGCAGGCCAGCAGGCTTTGAGTGGCCCACATGGAAGTTCCCCACAGATGTGAATTAGGGGCTTAGATATTTAATACTTAGCTACAGAAAACTATCAGGGTAAAGAATACCATTTGCTTTGAGGTGACCAATGCAGACAGGATGGAAAAACACTTCAAGAAGCCATCCAGGCAGCCTTATGCCCAAGCAGGATCAGCTTTATAAAAGTCATTCCTTAGAGGTATTTGCCTAACTAGTTCTCAAATTACTGAGGAAAGATGCCAAATTTCCCCCTTAGCTGGATTCCAGATGAAAGCAAAGATTTCCTTTTATTTGCCATGGGCAGTCACTGAAGGCTGAATTCAGCCTGCCTGACCTCTCTGCCTCTGCTCTCTCAGTGACAAGGGCTGGGGGCTGCAGTCAGGCCTCTCTTGCTACAGAAGGTAATGCCACATCCATGGAGCCACGAGCTCAAATTGGGCAGCTGGGTCCATCTTGGATTGGTACCCCAAAAGATCAATGGAAACCTGCAGCCTGCCTCAGGAGCACCTCCCCACCTGTAGAGTGAGGTTTGTACCAGTTCCTGTGCTCAGGAAGGAAACTGGGAAGATAAATCCACTAAAGGTTGTGAAGTACTCACATATTCTCATAATGATTCTATATAAGTACATTTGCCAGATAAAGAATTGCAGTATATTTTGAGTGAAAATTATTTGCCAGTTCCACTGCAAATTATCTCCCTAAAATCTTATTTTTAGAATCAGCTGTAATGTTTGACTCTTGTGTGAAAGGAAATAAATGTTACTGTAGCCAAATGAATGTTTGTGCCAGCAGGCTAAAATATTACTGGGTTTCTTAATAAGGAAAATTAGCAAGTACAGAATCAGCCAGGGGAGAAGTGAAGCAACTCTTGAGTGTCCTTTTGCTGGCTGAACTTAGTAAGAATCCAGGTAATCAGCACCTCTCAGGATCAGATCAGTTATATACATAACTGCTTCCACCACTCAACCCCTTCAATTTATGCCCTGAAGCATGAGATTTGATTATGTTTGTCACTGCAGCTTGCAGAGCCTGTTAGTGGGCATTAAATCAGCCGTCACTTGATTCCCACCTACACACTGTGTTTGCTTCAGTGACCCCTCCGTGGCAGTGAACTCCACAGGTTGTCTGCATTATGTGCTGCATAAAACATGACTGCCTCCTGCTTATTAATTGCTTGGCTCTAAATAAATTGCTGCCTTTAATTTCATTGAATGTCACCTTCTAATCAGATGGCTGGAGAGGCTAACAAGCAAGGACTGCTGTGGTTTCAATGGCTCCATCCCTCTGCATCCCTCTTTCACGAGGACCAGTGATTGCCAAGGTGGTAAATCCTTCCCCAGCCACCCAACAGAGGGCAAGCGAGGCTTTCAGCACGCAGAAGCATTCCTGAGAACAGGATTGTTTCCCTGCTACTTGTCTGGATTCAAGTGCATTCAGTTTCATGTTTGAGGTGCTTTAATTATGCACAAAAGGAATCAAATTATTCCATCAAAATTGCGACATGTGGCTTATAGTAAAGTAAGCTAGTGGCTGTCACAAAATCAGGCTCCATCTGGAGCCACCAGTGTGGGAGAACCTGAGGGCTGTGGTACCTGTGCAACATGACAGGAGCCACGGGGGCTTCCAAAAACTGCTGAAAGCCAGAAGGCACCTGCAAAAAAAGAGCTCATGTAGGGTTGCTGTGGGGGGGATATAAACTATTGTTGCTGCTGGCTTGGTGGGGAAAGAGAGTACCCTGAGAAAGGGCTCAGTGCCCTGGTCCTTGGCTTCCTGATCACTGAAAAGGAGGAGAGGATGGGTTTCTTCCTTCTACAAATGCATTTGGGGTTGCCCCATCGACCCACCATTCCCTATGAAAGCTGCTTCTCCCAGTTTGCCACCTTACTCCCGTGTGCTCCAGCAGAATGGACAAGGTTTCTCCAGACCTGTGTTCCCAGTCTTATAAAAGCTGAACTTTTCCCTGATAATTGATGTTTTTGTAAGCACTCAGCCCTTAATGAGGTCAGTTAATGCAGTTTGGCTGATGATTCCAGAACTGCAAGAAAAGAGGAGCCATTTCCTTATAATTCATCACCTTAGGAATAGGGTTCACCTTGGAAAAGCACTGCTTCTGACTCTGGCTGCCACTCATCCTCTGACTTATAATTCCTGCTGACTTCGAGAAGAAATGGCAAATGGCTCTAGAAAAAAGCAGAAAACACTAGAAGGCAGATGCATTTGTGGGGGAACTTGTTACCAGCAAGCCTTGTGAGGGGGAAATGGGAGCAGAGCAGAGGAGCTAATTGCTTGGTGACCATCTGGAAACAAAAGACAAAGGGAATGTCGGGAGGCACGAGGCTGGATTTTCACCTCTGTAGGTTAAGTGCTGAATAATAAAGTAATAAACTGGCTCTCAGACAAAACAGAGCAAAACCAGAGGCAGCTGAGCCATAACAGGGCATCAGTTTGGAATGCCAGGAGGGTTGGACACGAAAGATGGAAAAATAATTGATATGCTCATTAATCTTTTTTTTGTTTGTTTTTTTGGTTTTTTTTTGTTTTTCATCTAAAATTCTGTATTATGGGCTGAAGAATNGGGACAGATGCCCGCTCTCTTTGGGTCACTAGATGGCACAATTCTGGCTCTTTCCTTCCTTGCTCCAAGGCATTTTACAGCAGGGACCCAGGAGCTATTGGGAGAAAATTGTTGTCTGCTCCCTGTAGCGGCGGTTGGACAGAGTATTTCAGTCATTAATCACTTCCCCACAATATTTAACAGATGCAGAAGAGCAAACTGTGGGAGTCCAATCCCAGCTGAGAGAGAAAACCTCGCTTTCTTGATGGAATTTTACTTTTCTCTCTTGGAAAGTTTGTAAAATTAAGTAGATGTGTCTAACTGGGCAGTCTATGGCAACTGAAGATCCGTAGCTGTAGGTGCACATCGGGGTCTGAGGTCTGTAGCTACCACCAAAGGTCTAGGCAGCCTCCAAAATCACTCCCTTGTCCCAAGGGCTGGTCCTGTTCGTGCTGCTGCCTCTTGTGTGTCCTTTGCAGGAAAGCAGCGATTGCCCTCACAGGAGTCAAAGCAGGTCACTTGGCAAAACACCTTCGTGGGCAAAACCTGGATGTGGGCTAGAGAAACACAACACTCAAAGGCAGCAGTGTTTATTATGTTCCACTGATGTAAGAAAAAGAGAATTCTGGACTAATGCTCCTGTCTACTGGAAATAATTGGTCAGATCTACTGAATTCACACCAAAGTCACGTGTGACAGGGTTTGTGAAAAGGCAGGAAATCCATACCTTGGGAAACATTCATGCAGCTGCAGTGGGAGATAGCCTAGCTCACAAGGTCACAGTAAGAGTGAGCCCTAATTACAGCTGGAGTTATTAAAAGCCCTTGAGAACAAGGCTGATGGAGGCAGTGAGAGGCTGAAATGCTGCATGCAGGAAAGGACAGCCATTGCAGATGCCATTTTTTTAATTATCTCTCTCACTTGCCTGTATCAAAATGGGAAATCAATAGCTATGTGTAAGGCATGGAATCAACTTAGCAAAGATCTTACCTAAACACTTCACAGTTCTCCATAGCCCGCAGCCAGCCGGGTCCCTGGCAGAGTGCACGGAGCTGTCAGTGGAGAGGACAATGGGGAGCCCCAGTTCGAGGAGACACCATGGGGCAGGCACAGTGGGGAGGAAAGGTGCAACTCCAGCTCTCAGCTAAATCCCTGACTCTCCCTATGACCTGGGACATGAACACTGAGATGCCCAAGCATACAAAAAACCCCTTGGAAGCTAGTGAAAATCTGGAGAAAGCGAAAAAGCTGCTGGAATTGAAGGATTAAATGTTGGGCCTCAGCTGGAAGTAGCAATTGAGCAAAAAGCCTTGGGAAGCCATCAGTGGCCATAAGGAAGGGAAAATCAGTCTATTGTCATTCCCAGTGAGCTGCTGCCGGATGGAATGTAGGTAGGCATTAAGGAAATACCTTAATAACTGAGCTCACCTGATACATCTTTAGCCTTAGGGACCGGTTGTGATTTGGAAAGAAAATATAAGTCCTGTGTACTTTCTGGGCGGTTTCTTGCTAATGAACAATTAAACTAGAAGAGATCTGCATTGTGGCCTGATAATGAGCTAATGAGGAGTGAATCTTGCAGTCATGAAACCAGTGTCAGTATTAAATCAAACAGGGATTAACAAGTAAATATGAACAGCTGATCAAAACATCAGATAGCCTGTCAGCAGAATTTGAATAATGAAGCAAGCAGTACTGGACTAGTTGTTACAAAACATTAACCTAGCAAACCTAAGGGTTGTTGTGACCTTTTTCTAGTCCTCTTGTGAAGGAGATAGATCCTCAAAAACTGTTCTAGAGTTTGGCTAGAACAGAAGTATGATTAAAGAATTAACCCTTGCTCTACACAGATACTGAAGAAGAGAGGCTCACAAGTGTTTTTGCAATATTCTTCATATGGAAAGAATTTTTGTATGCAAATTCTTTGTATATGAAGTGTATTTGAGGAGGATGAGTTCAGATATTGTTTGGGGTATGTGTGTGCTCTATGTGTGTACCCTAAGGAGGAACACAGGACTGGGGGAACTAATGAAACTAATCTTTTATATTCACCCCTGATCAGGGCATAGAGATTCAGTGCCCACTGAGCCACTGCTTGGTGTGACCCATGTGTTGCAAGTCACAAAACAGCTCCCACCACCTTAAAACAAGCTGAAGACCTTTAGGACAAAGGCCCAGAATTTCCTTCAACTGCTGAACAGGAGAAATCAATGGTCTGAGGTTTGCAATTACACCTACATTTCTCCTCTGCTAAACAAGAAATAAATCTTCACAGCAAGAAATAACCTTCGTGCTCAGAAAAATCTACAGAAAACAGCATCAAGAGGTGGGTGGGTGTCCCTGAGTGTTTGTGGGGAGGGATAATGTGCTGGCTGTATAGGCTGGGGAGGTTTTGTTCCAGGGTTTCTCATATCTTTGCTCAGTACCTCCTCCCTAGGAGCATCTCTGAGCTGGGTGAGTCGGGCTGAGGCTGCCTTCAGCATCTCTCCTCCCTGGGGGAGGCTGAGGGATCATTTGTCCCTCTGGGCAGGAGCGGGGATGTGGGCAGTGGAGCAGTCACTGAACACAGCTCTGCCTCTGGGGTGTGTTCACCCTCCATCTCCTTCTCAGTGTGTCCCTGAAGGAGCAGGGGAGTAGGGACACAGCCCAGGAACCAGACACAAAAATGTTCCCAGAGCTTCCCTGCCCCAGCAGAGCATGTCAGCAGTGTCAGCTCTCCTGCCCCAAAACCCCACAGCGTGTTTCTGATGTGACTAAGAAAAAGTTTAAAAAAATAAAACCAAACAAAGCTCTGGATGCAGCTTCCTGCAATAATGGGTAAAAATTCCTATCACCTCCAGATCTCTTTGTGCATTCTTGGTATAATCTGTGAATTCATCACATTGCTCATAACTCTTGTACTCGTTGTCTCTCAGGACCTTGTAAAAAAGCCTCCATCACCTCTCCTACTGTGTTTACATCTGTTCAATATAGCTCATCTGTTGGCAATAGCCTGCTCTCAGTTTGGCTGACACAAACGTCTGCCAGCCCAAGCAGCACGAACTCTGCAGGCACAGCCTCCCTCCCCTGGGCAGCAGAGCTGCCACGGGGGCTCTTGCTGAGATGTTGCACTGTGGTCTGAGCCTTCTGGAGGTGCTTGAGCCTGCAGCAGAGCCATATGGACCTGCTGCTGTCCTGTCTGTTCCAGGGACCGAGTGCTTCTGGACCTGGAGCCCTGTCAGGGTTGGGTTGTGTTTTAGTGATGCTGGACAGGTCTGTGCTGCAGCACGAGGTGCTGCTTCCAGGATAATCTATCAAAGGACTTATCCCCTCGCTTTCCACCCTAGGGGCTATCAGAGGTGCTGCTTGGGATACAGCCCACTCCACCCTCAACCATCCCATCTCCCTCTGGTCCACATAACATAAGGTTTCACTTCATACTGTCTGAGAGGAGAAAATCCAGTTTCCCCACCAAGCAGACCATGGAGGAAACCTATCTCTGGTGGTGTTCCAGCACCCCTGGCTGTGCACACCCTGATGAGACTCCAGCATGGTTTCTCCACTGCCCCTGAACAGATATCTCTCTGTCTTTTGAGAGCCTTTTCTCAACTCCTAGTGCCCATGACCTTAGGTTGTGGTGCCTGTTGTCAGAAAGGACTGAATTTGGACAGTTCCTACCACGCCTAAGAAAACTCTGCCTCAGCTTCTCTTTCTATTAAAGGCATGGACGAATTTTCACATCCGTCCTTAGGGAACACATTAAATCATACTGGGCTTTTCTCACCCACTGTAGTGAAGACCTGGCTGATGTTCTAACCTCATCCAGCCTATGGCAGCCTGGATTGCAGCAGGGGACAGCAGTCCTGAACCGGGTTTAAATACCTTTTGATAGAAAGGGACAATAGGTTCTACTGTAATTTATCCTAGTTTCTAGCTAATACAGACATACTGTCATGGACAAGTTCAGATTTTGGATCTTCACTCACTTTGTCCAAGCAACATTTTTATTAAGCAGAACAAAGCTGTCAATTTCCAGATCTTGGGGGGTCTAGAGCATCTGTAGTGTACATTTTAACACTGGATGAGAGGACTGTGTTTTGCAGGGAAGAATGCACCTGGATTTACAATGTTTTCTTGGTGCAGAGGCTCATGGACCAAAGAGAGGGTCAGATATTTAACACAGCTCTCATCTCCTGAAGAACTCTCCAGCTGCCTGTAAGAGGAGAAGACACCCATGCTGAGTGCACAGGGTGCAGGTGTTGGCCAGACAGTCAGTCCCTCTCTCTGACAGTATTTTCTGCTTTGTACACTCTGTCAACACATTGCCAGACATGGAACAGATCCATCCTACAGTTTGGAGATCTTCATGCAGAACACCACGGTCTGATTCAGGAATGGCTTGTTTATCTCACTTCTACCAATAGTGTTGAGAAAAATGCTGAAAGGTTGTGTTGGTTATTTCAGTCTGTGCTCATCCAAGTGGCCTTAGCACTCAAGACAACAGGATTCCACAAAGAAAGATCTTCTCAGAGTTTACTTTCTTGAAGGAAAGCTTTTTTGAAGCTCACATAATGCAAACATTGCAACATACCGTAGATCCTTGAAATTTAACTGCATCTGTATCACAACCACAAGAGCTTGGGTTGCTATGCAATCCACTACAGATAAAAGCAGAGCTCTTCCTGGACCACTTACCTCCCCCTCACACCCTTGTGTCCACTGCATACATTTTGGCAGTGGCTGTTTGTGAGGATGGCAAATGCACATTTGTTACGATGGTCGCAGCTGAGGAATAGCCTTTCCTCAAGGAGTAAGCAGAATGGAGTCTTCCAGAACTGGTCTCTGTGAGGTACAGGGAGAGAAATAGGAACTGCCCATGAGTGCCTGGTGACTTTCAGCTGCAAAGCTCCACGATTCAGAGAAATCAGCACTCCAAGATGTGACATAATAACAACACATTTCATGTCACCCTTACACCTCAGCACCCACCTGAATACCTTGATGAACTTTCTAGAGCTGCCTAACTAAGACTATTCCCATTTTACAGCTGAAGATACTGCTATTGGACATGAGCAGCCATCCCAAAGGATGTCCCTGAAGGACTTTCCCCTCCCTGTGCACCTGTAGCACCCCCTGAGCGATGGCTCTGTCCCTGAACTGTGCTTCAGTCGTGCTTCCTCACCTCTGAAGAGATACATGCAGTAGGTGAGCAGGGACCCGGACAAGAAACAGCCGAGTGACCCCGCCATGCCGAGCCAGCACGACCAGCCAAACTTGTACTGGATGCCCAGGAAGACGTTGTGGAAGAGCAGAGAGGAGCGCTCCACGTAGACGTCCACGGCGTACCACACCGAGCCGGTGATGCCGGGCAGGCCTGCGGGGCGGGAGCAAGGGGCACACAGAGAACCACGAGGAGACCACACATATCAAATCTGAAGCTACAGCTGCTGTCTGCTGGGTCAGACTGTTCAGGATGGGAGGTTTTGGCCCCTGTCCTTGCTCAGCCTTTGGCGGAGTCACCCTGGCTCCTGCTGATATCCTGCTGCCAGGCAGAGGCTGCACCTCGTGGCTTGGCTCTCACACATGCCACCAGCACTCTGGCAGCACTCAGGTTTCTGCAGCAAAAGGCAGAAACCTCCTCCCTTCTCAGTTTGTTGTAAAGTTGCTTCCAGAATTTAATTTTCTAATCTGTTTTGATTTTCAGAACTTTGATGGTGTTTTTCAGACAACTTTGAGAAGTGAATGGAAGATGTTTAAAAGAACACCTCAAAGTGTTTTACATTGATCCCAGTGGCTGGGGAGAGTTATGTATTAAATCTGCTTAGGCTGAAGAAGAGGTAGCTGCTCAATATTGGTATAAAGTAAAATGATTTTATTTGATAGCTAGCTGGCTATTTATTTTTGTATTTAAAATTCTCCCATTGGCTGTAACAGCAAAGCACCCCAGCCAGTCAGGGATTTATCACCTCGGAGGGACAGACATGTTATTATCCTTTTATTAGAGATCAGCTGCAGAGATTTTGGGCTAAGTGACTTGCCCAAGGTCACACAATCTGCAGCAGAGCCAGGAGCTGAACCAGGATGCCAGGACTTTCCAGTCCTTCAGCAATTGGTCTAGAAACTTAAGGCGAGGTCTCCTTGCCTTATCAACAACAGTGACTGCTCCACAGTGAAACAGCAGTAAATGGAAGTCGGGCAACTCAAAGCCAAGTCACCTGGTCAATTACATGAACTGAAAGCAGCTAAACTCAACTACATGCTGTTAGAAGCAGGTGGTGAACAGAAGAAGCTATATTGCATAAATAAATCAAATAAAGATCAGAAGAAGCTATATTGCATAAATAAATCAAATAAAGATCCTCCCCTCTCCAGAAAATCGCCAACCTCTCTCCCTAAAACAACAGAAGGCTTTTAACACTTCCCCACTTTGCTGAAGGGTGTCCTACAGAGAGGGGACAGAGTGGGGGAATACCTGCAATGAGCAACATAACTCCAGACACCAGGCAGATGCGAAGCTTGATGAGCGGCTCATCGGGGAGGAATTTCACACAGTCCAGTCCCAGGACCAGGAAGAGAAATCCAAATCCTGACAGGATATCTGCTGTGATCATCATGGCTCGGGTCAGCACCAGCTTCACTGCAGGACAGAAGTAGATCATTAGAGTGCACAAGGAACGGAAATGTGGGCAGGTAATGGGGTCAGATCTCATGGAAACATTTTTTTTGGCATTCAGGTTTCTTCAGCTTCCCCTGGGAGTCATACCTCCTTGAGAAAAGAAACATGCCTCTAATTATCTGTCACTGAGTAGAACAGATACTCTTTTAGTCTACATTCAGGTGTCCCCACCACTTGTAGAAACATCTCTGACTCTTACATACCAGGATGCTCAGCGTAGATGGAGTCATACTCATCGCAAGTTTGGATCCCATCAAAAACGTTCGTGACACATTCCCACCACAGGCCACGGCATTTTGTACTCACCTGTGAATTGAGAAGACAAAGAAAACCATAAGTTAAAATATTCACCAGCACAGCAGACAGTCAACTTAGCCATTCAACAGAAATCCTGGTCCTGTTTACAACTATGGTAAACCAGAGCTTCTAGCTTGTTTGGCTTGAGGAGAGAAAAAGCAGCAGAATATAGGAAAAGGACAATGTTTTCTGTGTCCCTACTAATTTTTTTTTTACATTAAAGCAAAAGAAATTCAGACTAGACATTAGGAAAAAAACAAACCTGCCTACCAGTAAGGATAAAAATTCTGAAGGACATTTCTGAGAGGAGCTGGAGGTGGCAGATCAGAGAGATCTAAGAGCAGGTTTGCTCACTCCTTGCCAAATGCTTGTCTAGGCTGAGCTGGGCAGGGCTATGGACCAGACAGCCTGAGCCTTTGCTGTCCATGCTCCCCTTACACCATCCTCCTGATAAGGAGCAGCTCAGAGAATGGGAAAGGAGTGCAGAGGAGTCTGGATGTGAGCCCCTCTGCAGACACCTGGACAGGGCTGCCCCCAAATGACTCAGCTGTAAACATTGGCTGGAAAATGAGAGGCAGCTGGTGCTGATCCTGGCCCTGGGGCTCCCGGTGTGCTGCCAGCCATGGGACCACGCGTGCCCAAGCCACAGTCATCCCCGAGACATCCAGACATTGCAGGAGCATCGTGGCTAATCGTCCCCGCTGTCCTGAAGCTGTAGATACCATTCCCAGCCCAGCCTGCCATAAATCACTTTAATACGGGAGGTGTTTTCATTACCAATGCAAATATGGCAACAAGCACCTCTAAAACATTCCTGGAATTGCTCATACAAGAAGCAGAGTTAATGTCGGTGCAGCCTTGGACTCCAGCCCACCTGCTGCTGCCAGCGACACCCGCTGCACTTAATGGAAGGAGAAACTCTTCCAGCAAATGAGTTTCACACAGGGGAAGGGGACCAGGCTTGCTTGGGTGATGCAATAAATTCATTTTTCTTGCACTGTGTAAATCACAAAGCAGATAATAACATATCTCAGCCACATAATAAAGTCTTATTCAGGATGTATTGAAGTCTGTAGCCAACTGCAATATTTTCTCCACAATACAATGTCTGAGCCAAACTGTGCACCTCCTCTGTGATACTGCTCTGTGGATCAAAGGTGAGTAAAAATGACTCACTGCTTCAGACTGGCAAAAGAGATACTATTTATATTTGAATGAAAATAACCTGCATGTTTTGTTTCATGGAGATGAAAAGTACTTAAAATTTCTGAGAATTTCAGGGCATGTTTAATGAAAAATATGATGAAAAATGAGAAGCAGTGATGGAAAAAACTGATTTCATTTATTGTCCTTTTCAAGAGAACAGCGTCATGTAAAACAATTTGCCATGTTTACATTTGATGTGTTTCTACAATGGCCCTCTTAATGCAGCTGCAGCTCCTCTTCTGTCTTAACTCACCACTGTTGAGGCTATGCTTGAAATTAGCATATTTTTATTAAATTACATTTTGTTCCACTTGTATTTATATAATTTCTGTTTCTTTCCAAACCACCACAGGCTTATTCATACTACTCTGCATTCAGTTAATAATGTCAGTTACTTCCTCACTTGCTCACATTATTATTGTTTTTTAAATCTTACAAGCAGCATTTTTATCTAAATTATTTATAAAGAGACTAACAGGATTCCAAGCTTTGTCACCCTCCAAGCAAAACAGAGGTCTTAAGGCACAACAGTTATGGTCTAGCTTGTGAAATAACCCCCTTCCCAGACTAACAAAAAGTTGATAAATGTTTAGTGTTTCTTGGGATGTTTCAGTTGTCACCTACTCCTGCTAGTGCCAGTGCCAAGCATGGCAAAGCAGGGATCAGCCCATCTCCACGCAGCCTGTGCACAGCCAGGGATAAATGTCCCATTGACTGGTGCAGGAGGGATGGGAACAGAAGTCACTGTGGGGACCTGTGGCTGCCCTGATCCACTGCTGAGTTGTTCTGATTTCTGCTGCCAAGGGCCAGCCCTTGCTCCCCTCTGCTTTGTGCACCGGTGGTTCTTCTGGTTGTTAATCTGCTCCCAAACCACCCTTGGGCATCTGCCCTTGTGCTGACAGCACAGAGCTTCAGGCACACGGGAACTCGCTGCTGGAAAGGGGACAGGGAGCAGGGCATGGGGCATCATGTGGGGACATGGATTTCCCCATCCCATGGCTGGAACCATGCACCATATTGGTAGCACTAATTCCCTATCCCTTCTCTCCCCCCATAGCAAATCTGGTCCAACTTCCCTGGGCCCAGGCAAGGACTCCTTGAGCAGCTCAACATCACAGCCACGCTCTTCATCTCCCACTTCGGTTACGAAACACGACCTGCTTTCCCTAGCACAAGTATGCATGTAAAACATGAACTGCATAATGACTGTAATAGATATAATTATATCCTATTCATAATGTATAATTAATATTAACATAATTCTCATACAAAAAAAAAATTACAGAACAAGCACACACTTCTCCTTCTGGGGAAAGCGGAGAAGACAAACACGTAAGTGATGTTAGTCACGGTGTTTTACCGCACTGTGAAAAGGTGCCAGCAGACAATGATTACAAGCCCAGCTCAAGAGTAAAACAGGCAGCATTTAACAGTAGTGATGGTAGTTATAATCCACCTGCAACAGGGAGGGACCGTCTACACAATACAGTGCTTGTTGAGAAGCAGATTATGGGCTTTTTCCACTACAAACTACTGCAAAAAATGACCCAACCTTGTCTTGATGTTTCACAGGGAGTCACCAACTTAAGCAACTTTCTGTGTGGCCATAACCTGTTGTTTCTGAAGAGGGGTGAGGGGATATGAGAGCTGAACCGGGGTCCTTGCAGCCTTTCTGGAGGTGCTGCTCCCAGTGCTCCCTGGCCTCCTCCTCCTGGGATGCTCCTCTCCAGTGGGACCACAGTGAGGGCTTCATCCTGCCCAGCTTCTGGGGACCGGGGTCAAAGCCAAGCAACCAGCCAAGATCCTGCAGCTACAGCTGCTGAAGGATGGAGTTCCCTTCTTCTGAAATCAAAGTTGCCTAACTTATCCTTTTTCCAGCTGAAAACAGGAGTCTTTGTGGACTCCATGCCTTTCTGGCCATGGACATTCCCCTGCTTAGAGAGGCAGTGAGTCATTAGGGTCATTAAGGAGATCAGTGGTCAGGTATTAAGGCTGGGGGCGTTTTTCTCCATTATTTAGTATTCACACTCAGAGCAGGAATGTGAGAATAGTGGCTGCTAATAACCAAACCGGGTGTTAATGGAGCACTTCGGACAGCCCATCGCAGGTGCCTTTGTGCCAAGAAGACAAGGTTACACAGCCTCAGGGTAATGGACTGGTTCTTTCCTGGACTCCCTTTGCTCAGGAGCTGGGTTTTCCTCTTCTGGTTTTCCCCACAATCGGATTCACTTGGCTTTTCTGAGGATACTGATATCTTCACCTCACTGCAGACAATTCACATCTTCCTGAAAGGAATCTGAAATATCTCCCAAATGAAGAGTCATATCCCATCCAGCATCACCGGGTGCACCCTGTTTTCCCTGCAAGGAGACTCACGGAGCAGACATGCGGACCATCAGCAACTGCACTGAATTGGATCTGTGACCACCTCAGCATTTGCATCCACCTTTCAGGGTGGGATTGACAGTCAGATTTTCAGGGTATCTTGTGGCATAGAGAAAAAAATAATGGTTTTCTTGTAATCAGTTTTGTCTTTCTTCCCTTGAATAATTCACCCCTTCATGTGATGCAGCTAAATGCTGCAATGCAATCACTGAGTGCAGAGGAGCTCTTCTGGTTTCTCATGATGGATAGCAGATAGAAAGTTTTCTCCTGATACATTCAGCCAAACTTTCTGTCTTGGGAGGTGTTTCACCTTCACTGCATAAAGTATCCAATTTGCCAGAGAGCAGATTCCTGTGCTGTGGACCTGCAGTTCTTAAATGTACAGAAAGGGACGGCTGTGCTGGTAAGAAAATTACAAATTTGCAGCATTGAGTGCTGGAGAAACAGTGGTGATTTGGGGCCTGGAATCTTTGGGGCAGACCTTGCATGTAAGCAGCAATCTGCTGTCTTGTTTGCAATTTACTTTTGCCAGCCTTTCTCTAACATGAGATTGCTATTATTCTTACAAGTTCCAGGAGATGCTGAGTCCCCATGCTCCCCTTGAATTTCTGCTAGCCCTGTAGCTCAATGGCTGTTAATAAAAAGACTTGAAGAGCGCAGTTGTACATGTGGGATGTTTCCACAAAAAGGTCTGACCTACAGAACTAGAAACATCTCCAAAATATCCATGCAGGTTGGAGACACAGGATAACTCTACTCTAGTTCATGCACATCTAAAACTAGACCCTGTAGATCTTTCCTGAACTTACTAAGTGAGTGCAGAATAATAAAGTCTGAATAATAAAGTCTGGCAAAGAGAATTACACAAAATACCACTTTTCCATTGCTCTTGCCACAGTAATTAATTTAAATTACACCCACTTTCATCCAACACAACAGGGAGAAAGAACATGAGAGTGGAGCAATGACACCAGGAAGCAAACTCACTCTAGAACACATTGGTTTTGGTGATCAGGTTCTCCTTACCCCAGTCTTACCTCCAGGGAGTCATCAGCATTTACCATCCAGCAGTCTGTCCAGGTAGATGTTATCAGAAACCCAGCAGAGAAAAAAGCAAAAAAGCAACCCACATATTGGAGGAAAAACCTCATGCCAGCAGGTGCTCAGCACATCCAGGGGACTGAAAACAACAGCGCCCAGCCTTGTTCCTTAAGCTGGGGTAGAGCCTCAGTGTCCCAGCTGACCACCACCCTCTGGCAGTGACCATGAAGGGCAGGACCTCCTCTCTGGTGCAGATGCCATCTGTCAGTGATGGCTGCAGGAGCAGTGCTCACCTGCCAGGGGTCGGGAGGAGGGACAGGGTGCCCACGGGAGCTGCTGCAGCCAATCGGCCCCGCACCGTCCCAGCCCTGTCATGCCTGACTGCAGAGAATGGGGCTGCGCAGAAGGGACACGCAGGTGACCAGAGCCTGGCACTGGCAGGGGGAGCAGCTATCATGGCAGCTTTTGTCTAAGTAGGGGTTAGAAAAAAGAATCAAAACTTGTTCCCCAGGGCAGAAGGTTTGACCGCTGAGGGACACACAGAGCTCTCACATGCACGCGCATTTATTCCTGTTCATTGGTTCTTGCCTTAGCAGGGGGCAGCTATAAAGTGTCTTGGTGTAGATCCCAGGCCGCTTGGTTGCCCTATTGGTCTGTGATCTAGTTCAAGACAGCAATGTCACTAAGGAGAGAAAGGAAAAGGAAGAGGCCATGGGCCTTTAGAGGCAACAGCAACCCCCATCCCAGCTCAAATACAGAGCTCTATATTCTGCATTTAAGTCAAACCTCAATACTTCTCATGCCCTGGGCTTCAATCTGTTCACGGCATGAGTACAACTCCCACGTGGAAATCTTGAAGTTTTCAAGCCTGTACCAGTCTGGAGGATTTCATTTGGTTGGATTTCCCCTGCTCGCTTACTCTGATTGCAAACTTCCTGTTTTCCTGCAGGACTCCCCAGGTGAGCAGGGGTCACACAGGCTGCAAGGGGCAGAAGGCTGGGGCCTCTGCAAGAAGCTTCTCACTGTCTCCTCTCATGCAGTGCTGAGAAACCCATCAGGGCTCCTGAGCACATTTCAGGAAAACCAAGGGGGTGTGAGACTAGAAATTCCTCCCACCCCAAAGGTACAAATGCGCAGAAACCACCACATCCTCAATGATAATTATTTCTGAAAATAAAGAGAAGCAGCAACAGGCCAAAGACGTTCCTTGAATGGGCAAATCTTCAATCCAGGGCAGAGGAGCAGACTCTTGCTCTGCGTTCAGCTTTGCTTACAGCCGCTTGCCCAAGCTGGCAGTGTCTGTCATCTCAGCTGCCACCTCCAGATGGAGCCAAGCGGCACCTTTACAGAATTGCTCAAAGCTTCCTCTTCTCCGGGATTTCCCTCCAAATACTTTAAGACGGAGAAATTTATTGTTATTCTTACAATATATAACCTGTGTAATTCCTATCATAACCTCATGAGGTGTTTTTACTCTCAGACATCACAATTTTTACCCCTGATGCCAGGCTAACCCCATTCCTCAGAGGTCACACCACAGAATAAGTCCTGAGCACACTCTTTGGGAGATTTAAATGGAGAATTAAAGTCCCAGGTCATAAAGCCAGGGTATGCAGGAGGCTCTGTTTCTTTCACTTTCTGATTTCCATTTCCTAATTCCATTTGTAGAAGCGGACAAGTGAGGAACTTTTCTTCTTCCTTCCTTGCCAGATGCATGACTTGATGTGGTTATGTGGATATGATGCTTTCTGCTGAGTTTTCTGACATCCCAATGTCTCTATACGTCAAAGAAACCTTCATGATTTTCACTTCATTGCCTTCTGTGACAAGAGGAGATTTGTGTTTTCAACAGTTCTGACCCACAGGTACATGGCTGTGACCACACAGGTCCCATAAAGGATGACTTTCATTAGCCACAAATACATAAAATGCATTTATATGAGACAGGTACTGACATTGTACACCATCGTCCTATACTTGTCTTGCACTGTGTTCATTAACCTCTGTCTGAACCCATTCTTACAAAGTGTCCTAGTCTGTTGTTATTAGTGGCAACTCAGAAAAAAAGTGGTGTGATGGGCTCAGAAAAGGCCTGAAAAATCTGAGAGAGACTTCCCACAATCAGAATTAAGTCCTTATCAGTGGCAAGACAGGAGTTTAACAGTAACAAAGCCTGGATTAACCAGGAAAGGTATAATAGCTATATTAATGCCCTTGCCTTCTCCTTCTGTTCTGTACCCAAATATAAGCCACTTTCAGAGGATAAGCTCAGTAGAAAAATTGGGCCATTTTTCCTTATTTGGTGTTTGGTGAAAGTGTCTCAGAGGTGGAGAGTGAAAATCTCCTGGGGAAAGAGCAGGATCATGGTAAGATACAGAGAGGTGTTTCTGAGCTTTTGTGATGGGCACATCATACTCTGTTCTTCCAGCTCAGCCCATCAAATGTGCATTCATGTCAGAAGGGGCAAACTCCACTGAGGGATGAAGGCAGCATGTGAGGTACCAGTGTTGCCCGTGCTTTGCTCCATCTCTCCATAGCTGTTATTGTAGGCTTGGCAAAGTCTTGTTTATTTTCCATTTGCCCAGCAATGTGCTGCTGTCCCAACTCCATCCACCTCCCTGTGTTCACCCTCCCTGCAGGGCAGGGCAGGTGAGTGACCCTTCCTAGAGCAGGATGCCAGTGCTTCCCTGGCCATGAGTCACTGGGGACAGGAAGTGGCTCCAGCCATTTGCATCTAGCTCAGGGCTCTGGAGCATCCTGGCCTGGTCAGCAGAGCAGGTCAGGATCCCCAGTTTCCCCTGGTGTAAGACTGCTCCAGAATGTGCAACACAATGAAGATGATTTGTGATTTTTCACCTAATGAAGAGACCAATGCAATATCTGGTCCTTCTTTAGGTCCATGTCTCCAAACAGCTCCACGGAATCTGCTGGACTTACTAGAAAGAATACAGTATTCTTTATCCAGTAAAAACTGGCAAGTTACATGTATAATAGTCTTTATTTAAAACAAGTCAGCATCTTCTTGAAGCAAAGTCTGTAGCAGTTTCTCATCGTAGTCTGTTTTCCTAACTTGCATGAGAGATGTTCCCTCAGCTTCAGAAAACAGCTGTCCCAAAATTACCTCCCAAGATGTCTTTGTATAGCCTAAAACCTGGCTGGCGTGACTCAGTGTAGCTTCCAGTGAATTTGTAGGCTACATATGCAAACTGTACTTTAACACCAACAAAAGCATTAGGGTATCCTAATACTTGATTGCCAGAGCTTGGCCTTGTCGGGCTCTCCCTGCGTGGTATCGATGCAGCAAAACTCTGCTAATGAAAGAGTTTTATCACCTCAGCTACAGTCAGCCCCAGCTCAGGGACAAATGCACCATGGGTCGATTGCTTTTATTACTCATTAACACAAGGTGGTCTGTGCTCTCCATTAAAGCCAAGCTGTTATGTTAGAGAGAGAGATAGAAACTGCTGCCAGTCGTGGGAGCTGGTTGTCACCAAATCATTTTGCACCAACACCCCACTGAGGTCACAGTCCCACGAGCACAGAAAGGTGACGTTCTGCCTTTACTTCCTCAGTATCTAATTTATAGTGTAGCAGAAGGCCTTGAGCAAGAAGGAAGTGGTGGTGCTGTGAATTCATGCATGAAATACATACCTCTGCAAACAGGCAAGCAGCCCATGGGGTGACTCGTGCAGGGCCAGGGGCTTGTCCAGCAGGAATATCTCAGAAGTCAGAGGTGATGGAGAGCTTTGGAAGGGGTTTCCCTAAGAGCTCTTCTGCTCCATGGGCTTGTCTGCCCAACCCTTCCCACTCCTCCTCCTGTCTGTACCTCCTCCATTTTCCTGCTTTGTACACCACCATCCACACCCTTTAGGTGTCTTCACCTCCAGAGCAGTGCTCCTTGGACATGAAATGTGTACACACATCAATTACAGAGCAGTGTGTAATGTACCACTTCAGCCAGGCTCATACAGTGGCAAACCCCTGGGATTTAGCTTGGCATTAGCTCAGTAACCCCAAGGAAAATAGTAAGACTTCTGAGCAACCTGTGATTTTTCAAGCAGGCAATACACAGGATTAAAGGAAAATAGGAAAGCAAAGGCATCTAGTAGATGTGAGCTTAAAGGATTGGTAAGTAAAAACTGTGTGTGTGTCTGTGTGTGTGTCTGTGTGTGTCTGTGTGTATTATACACACAGGTAGGATGCTGGTATGCACTCCTTTAAAACAGCTTTTTTAGTCACTCCAATGCAATAAACGCTAAAATAAGCATTTCATTACAGTCTTTTCGGGCTCTCAAAGTACCATGCACCTTCTCTTCAGTACAATAAATTTAGTTTTATGGCTGCCTATAAAATCCCACACCTGCGAAACACATAATCCCAGTGATGTATTACTAACCCCATTTTAGAGCTGGGGAAAACGAGGCCCTGGCTAAGTGTCTTTAGATGGAGAGCGAGGACTCACAGCCCCGCTCCTCTCTAACACCGGGGCAGGACTCTCTGCCCAGGCGTGGCGTGATCCTTATCAGTGAAAACGTGTGTGACCACTCGGGTTTCCTGAAAGCCGCCGGAGAATACGCGGTGCCGTCACTGCATTTCGGCTGCACGGAGGCGTGTGCTGGCAGAGGAGCTGGGCAGGGGATCAGACACACCTTTCCTCGGTATGTCAGCAGTTCCAGCCCAGAGCCCTCGTCCCCAAGCACCCCGGGGGCTGATGGTGCCTGCCACGTCCCTGCGGCGTCATCCTCATCCAAGCGTGCGTTTCCCAGCAGGAGCCTGAACTTTCCCGTGCACTGATGCAAAGGTGATAAAATGCAAGTGCCGCTGTTAGCAATCGTGCAGGCAGGGAAGGGAGGGCAGCCTGAGCGTTTAGCTCTTTCCAGAGCACCAGAGAAGAGCACAGGAAGAAAGGTGCCGTGGTGGAAGGGGTTGGCACGGAGTCTGTGCTGGGGCAGCCGGTCCCCCGGGACACCTCAGGGAGCGCTTCGCCCTGCAGGGCTCTCCTGGCTGAAATCCTCCTGTGACTCACTTCGCAAGAAACCTCCGCCTCACATCTCTGTGCCTCTCGCTGATACTCCCCAACCTGCTGATCAGAGAGTGACGAAAGACCCTGTAGGAGACTCATCGAGGAAGGGATAAAAGTAACTACTGGGTTAGAAACGGACAGTTTGGTAACAGGATGTTTGGTCTGCTATAAAAAGACGAAAGAGGACAAGAGCTGAGGCTCAGAGGAAACAGTTGTGATTCACAGATCATAAGCACAGGACAGTCTTGAGATCTGGTTGGGTGAGTGGGGGTCAGGTTTGGGTACAGGATCTGCAAGGAGTTTCCCTGCAGAGCTCTGGGGCTTCGACTTTTAAAACCAGTGTCTGCCCACCTGCCTGCCACCCATCGTTCCCCACACACTCTCTGTCCCCTTCTGTTTAATACCCAGCATCCAAACTGCACATTGAACACTGCCCAGAGCTGGCACAGAGTGACCCCCGGCCCTGTCCCCCCACCCCAAGGCACTGTACCCTCTGTGCACAGATGGGCTCTGCCAAGGGTGAGCAGCCAAGTGCAAACACAGGCTCCCAAATGGCCACCCCTTCACTCCAGCCCTCTCCTTGTGCAGGTAGGGGACAGGGTAGGAACGTTTCTGACCCCGCTGCTGAGCAAATTAGCAAGAGCAGAGCCCCTCGTGGCTCACATACACCCCACAACTCCCTGCCTTCATCACACAGGCAAACTTGCTGAGGCTGGAGGACCAAAGCATGGACGACAAGGAGGAGGGAGGAAGGGGAAGGATAGCCTAATCCTTTATGGAATCCCTATCGAATGGAGAGACAAGGGCAGAGATGCTGTCCCAGCCCTGGAACAGGAGACAACAGCAGATGATTCCAGTGCTCAACTCACTCAAGGTATTTATAAAGGGAGTGTCTTCAGAGGCCTCCTCTCTTCTTTTATCTCCTGTCCTGGCCTCTCCCTCACATCAGAGCCTCACTCTGCTCTGCTCTTTCCTCCTAGGAGAGGAAAGCACAGCCTGTCGTTTCCCTCTTTCTTCTATTCTGTCCCTATTCTGCTCTCGTGGTCCTGCTTCATGCAGGGCCTGGCTTCTGTTCTTTATGAAGATGTGTGTGCTGTTCCTCATCCAAGCTCTCCCAAAGGAGATCATCCCTCCTCCTTCTTCAGGCTTAAGCTTCATTTGCACCTTCTTTGTCAACAGCACAGGGTGTGGGCTCCCCCGAGCGCTCTCGAAACGCCCATCGGCAAACCCGCTGTGTACATCGGACTTGAGGGAGAGTTTTCACGATCAGAGAGGCACAGGTGTGAGAGAAACACCCCCAGATGACTCCAGCCGGATAACTGGGGTTAAAACTCCCTCTAGGCATCGAACCTTGGGTTGCCAATGTGCTCTCCCAGCCCCAGCCATAGAAGGTGTGTTGGAAAGTCCGTGAAAGAAGCTCCTTCCCTCCTCCTCTGCCTACACACCGTGTGCATGCACAAGCTCTGCTTTCGGTGCAGATGGGTCTTGCACTTAGCAAAGGCTTTTCAAGAGTTTCATTTCCACGTAGGCACTAGAATAACTGGCCACATTTAAATACTTCTTTAACTGTTTAACCCTGCTCCCCACTGAAAAATCCAGCCATGTGTGTCACAGCAGGGGCTACTGGGTGCTTCGGAAATACCTGGCTCTGATTTGGGTTTCTTAAAGAGGACTGAAGCATATTAAATGTCAATATTTACAAATCACATCCTCCTGCTCCTCTCAGTTTCCAGAGACAACTACTTGTTGGAAGATGGTTGTACAGGGCCAGGATATCTCTGAGGAGTTGTTATCTGGTTCTGGCATGTCATAAGATTTCCTATAGCAAGGTAATTTGTGTATTTTGAATTTTTTCAATATCCAAGGACAGCACAAACAGGACAGGTCCTATTGACCCCCAGAGGAATTCCTGGCAACATGTGAAAAGGACTAAGTTCGGCAATCTGAAATAGACATGAAACCTCATCTCCTAACCCTTACATTGCCCCTAACAGTCTGATCTAGAAACCTGGCAAGAGTTTATGGCAGAGCCTTTCTAGGAAGGACACTGGATCACTTTATCTTCCCAGCACCAATTATCTGACATGTCATAAGGGCTTAGGAAAAGGGCAGAGGTTGCAGTCCAGGCACAAAAGGTGAGATACAACCATACCCTGAGATGAGAATCTCTGAGTAATTTCTAAAATGCTGAGTACAGCTTGGGCTTTTCCTTGGCATGAAGGTTGCCCCCAAAACCAGACTCACAGGTACTTGATCTTGATGGCTCACTTGCTCAGTGGTTGAGCAATGTCAGTGGTGGTAACTCTGACTTCACAGAGGTAACTCTGTCTTCAGGACTGTCTGAACAGCAGTTCCTGTGGAGGACTTCAGATCTAGTCATTAGGCATCTTCTCTCCTCCCTATCTCTTTGTAATACCATTCTAATGCCCCCTTCCTTCCTTCATCTGATTTCAGGAAGAACAACCTGAGGTTATTCTGAAGAGGAACATTATTCAGTGGTGATTCTGAAGGTGATCAGATTCTTGCCAGTCTCAGGAAATTCATTCCATAACTAGGGCATCAAGTTCATGAATGAGCATGGACACCACCCATCACTGGGTGGACGCTTGGTGAGGTTTGGGTAGAAATGTGATTCTTGCTATAACTGGTCCCAAAGGATCAGGGCTAAGACCTTGAAGGCACCAGGACCATGATGAGAGCAAACAGGATGGGTGGATGCCAAGGGTTAGGTCTTCACAGAGCTCATTTCCTGGAGGATCTGGGAGATGTTTTTCTATCTGCACTTAGAAAACTCTTCCATGGATGGTATGAGGGATGAATTTTACTTTATCAGGATCTTGGTACATATCTGTCATGCACTGCATATGACACTCACACACACATGGATCTGCCTTCCTCTCAGTCAAGCCTGGGTCTCATTTATTCTCATGGCTTCCCCTCTCCTGCCCTGGGACTCTGGCACCAGGAGCTCCTGTGCTCCACAGGTTCCTAGAGACACATGGTAGGGAAAGTGGCCACACTTTGTGGCTGACCCTTGCACTGAGGCACACTTTCCTTCTGCCACGTCACTGCTGAATCTCTTCCCCAGATGCCTCACCACCCCTGTCACCTATGGTCATGACATCAGGATTAGTTTCATACATTTTGAAAATTACATTTGTTGTTGATATGGCATACAGCTACCTGCTATCTACAGCATGTAACTCCCTGCTTTTCCCACCATTACCTCTCTAGTACTATGAAACTCATTGTTTCCAGGAATTTGATTGTGTCTGACTTTTGTTTTCTATCCGGCCTCTGGTACAGAATGTCCAGTGAAAGAACAATACTGAAATAGAAAAATTGAAAGCAAAATAAGTCCTACCATACAGGTCAAATCTCTTGGCCTACAAGGGCTGGATTTCATGCCATAGAGTCTCTATCAGAGCTTCCAGTACTGGTTTGGGAAACACATGTGAGCAGCCAAGAGCAGGACCACCTTTATTCCTCAGCAGCTCACTGCCTTGCACGGGCAAGCCCGGCGATCTGAGAGCTGTGGGTAATGACACACAAAGTGCAGCTTTACACATGCCAAAACCACTTATGTACAGACGAGAAAGATTTCAGTGTTTTTGGGGCATTCTGAGGCACAGTCTCGGGCCCTGTAGTCATTTGTGGGCTGCTGATTCAGGAGAGGAGAAAAAACAAAGGTAACAGGTGAAAACCGAGCAGCTAGGGAGGAGACACAATTCCTTTTAGAGCCCTCACTAGAGGGAGGCTTGGAGGAGAAGTCAGGAGTTCAGCCAGCCTCACACAACTTCAGGGTGTTACATATAAGCACATTTCAACTACAGCCAGATGAAATCCATCATGTGAAGAGTGGAATTAAACTACTCCCAAAACTGTAACCTTATTACCACCAGTGGGAAAATGTGAATGTTTGAATGACTGCAAGAAGAGGGTTGATTATTAGCTTGGTTTATCTCCAGCTGATTAGGAATTCCAGGTCATGTCTTCTGACCAAACACAGATAGCTTTATGCTCTTTCTGTCCCCCAATATTTAAGAAGGAATAATGAATACAGCCCATTTTAAACCATATTTTCAAAATATATTCCCCATATGTACTCAGTATCAAATAAGTCCTGTCAGTCCCTCTAATTGATTCTGCTTCCGTCAACCACAAATTTCAATACCAAAGAGGAAATCTGAGCTTTGCTCCTGGAAATGAAGATTTCATTTCATCTGTGCATGTAAATGCTCTGGGTTTGGTGCTGTTCACTGTCCTGTGCTCTTTTAGGCAATAAGAGACATTTGAAGGAGGTCTTCTCCAGCTACACTTTTGTAAAACCTCGTACTGAATGGCAGCCCTGCAGTAATGAGCAGCAGATGAAGGGTTAAGCTTTCCTTGTGCTGCTGCCCTCTCCAGCCCTGCAAGCTGTGATCTTTGGCTGCTTCAGCTGCTACCATGGTCAAACACAGTCTGTCCCTCACAGCAGACAGGGCTGGACACAATCCTGACTGATCCCAGGGAAGATTTGCAGCAGTCTCAGATCCTCCTGACATCTGGGCAAAGACATCTGGGCGCTGCCGGTAAAACAGAGCTTGGAGCTAAGGTTCAGCAAGGCTGTTTCTCCTGGATGGATGGAGGAGTAAGTGGGAGAGAGAGAAGAAAAAGCAGCCTGCAGATAAACAACCAAGTCGTTTTAAGGTTCTTCTAGACCATGTAATCCAAAGCTAAATGCATGTGGTCCTACCGGTCTGCCCTTTTCCTCCAGAGCCTTGGGGACTTCAAATGAAACAGCAAGTCATAGGGTTTACAAGAAACAAGGTGTTGTACTTTCCTGTGAAGCACAGAGTAAACCTGCAAAACTCCTTTCTTCGAGACACTGCAAGTGGCAGAAATTTAAAAAAAACAAATAGCTGCATTTATGGAGGGAAAATTGAGTGAGCAAAATTAAAATTAAAAGTACTGGCGCTGGCTCAGGATATATTGATATGGATCAGGGTGGGCTGTAACACATTTTGGGGAAGGGTCACTATGTGCTTGCATTATTGCCTGGTTCTACCACTGGCTGCCATCAGAAACGTGAGCTGGAGTGCTGTTGTCTGGCCATTCCCATTTTCTGGTTCAGTTGAGGAGCTTGTGCCTTTGCTCTGAAACCAGGGTAATGCAGCTGTGCCTGCTGTGCATATACTTATAAAAACCTATAATCAGAATTAGATGTTTTGCCCTAATATGTGAGTTTTAGCTCAAGGATGAATTCAGAGCAGTCTGGGGGTCAGCTTTGGGGGACACAAGGACAGAGAATCAGACGTGAGCCCACGCCCCTCAAACATGGGCATTGCAGGGAGACCTTCCCCAAGAAACATCTGAGAGAAGAGGAAACCAGGCTGCTCACCTGCAAGTCCTGGCAAGTGTTTAAGCTTGTTTTTGCCAGAAAAGGAAACAGGTATCGTTTACTACCCACAGAGCTCAGATCTTTGCTGAGTACAGCGCTGAGGCTGCTCTCTGACTCACACCCCCAAGGGAGCGACATGACCAAGGTGTTAAACATTTGGCCAGGGCTGTGGCACATGAGGGCAATCTCTGTGAACAATTGGAGGAGTCTGTCTATCTGCAGACAGAAACTTCCCGGTTTGATTTCAGTGACTGTCTATACACATGCCTCCTCTCACTTGGTCATGCTTTTGTAAAGGACAAAAAATTCAACTCACATGTTTACTTAAGAGCAGGCCAATCACTAAGGACTGTCACTGCTGGATACCTTTAACCTAGAGAATACAGAGGAGATTGCCACATCTTGGATAAACCCAGGTCTTTCAGCTGAGATTAATGATCTGAAAGAATGGTATTTCCCAAAAGTCAGGTATGAAAATTAGGTGAAAATAGAATGAAAACTCTTTGGGACTTCCAATGAAAAAAAACCAAAAGAACCTCAGGCAGAGGAGGAAAGACAGTGTGGAGTAAAAAGAGGGGTTATTTTGACCATTGAAACAGCGTAGAAAATCATCCAAAGAAAAGAAATAAGATATTTCATGTCTCAAAGAAAGGAAGGAAGTGAAGAGAAGACTAGGTACTCTTAGGGATACTGTAAAATCCACTGCAAATTCCAGAGCACTGAGAACATTGATGAAGGGGAAAAGTGGAGTTTCAGTGTTTATCTTGCTATGCAAATTCCTTGTGATGATTCCACAGAAATAGTTGCTGGGTTTTGAAATCTTTCATGAGACATGACTAAAAAGTATCAACCTCAAATTTTCCCTAGAAAGCCAAAGACAAACTGGGTGTTCATGAGGCTGGCACTCTGTGCATGAGGGGACTGTGTAAACTGTGTATACATTGTCAGGGATGTTCAATGGTCAAAGAGACATGGGCAGCTTGTGCTGCAGCCTGTGAGGACTGTGGGAGGTCTGAGTGCACAAGGATGTCATTTTTTCTTTCATTGGCTTTGTTTGACCCAAGGCCACTCTGTCACCTGGTAGCACTGTCCAGTGCAGAACCCTCAGGGTTCCCCTCAGGAACACAACACCCATCTCCAGGCAGGTGCAGACTGTAATCCCACAGTAACCCTCACAGAATATTGCTGTCTCCAGCCTAAGTTCCACGGCCCTCTGGAAGGGGAAGAATCTGAGCACACATGGGGTCCTACTGTATGTTCAAGCAGTCAGAATCACACCATGGACAGATTTGGCACAAAATGTCCTAAATGTGCCACCAGAATACACCCTAAGCCCAAATTTTCCCAAGTAGAGTGAAGACATGAATTGCAGTCCATCCAAGAGGTAGCAGCATGGTCAGGCTGCTACAACATGCATCACGTGCTGCTGCGTGCATCTCCTCAAGACCACTCTCGATGTCCCTCCCAGTGCAAGTGCAATCGGACCATTGGCACCCAGGACTCCTCCCTGTACTTTCCTAGAATGTTCAGTGTCAAGTCCAAGTCCTCCCATACAGAATGGTTCTGTTCCCCCTCTTGGCTGCTCAGAGCCTGCACGCAAAGGATCTAAACCTGTTAAAAGTGTCTGTGGAACCTGTAAGTTTTGTCCAGAGCTGACCTTGCAGTGCAGGAGACAGTGAGGAGCTGCCCAATCTCTCGGGGTAGGGGCTGGCAGGAGGGTCAGGAAAGGGGTGAGTCAGTTCAGTGCTCTGAAGCATGGGCAACAGTGCACATTCCTTTGCAGATGGACACTGTCACACTGAAATGACTATGCAGATGTAACTTATCAAATCCAGACACCCCTAACTCTGCTCTCCTCAGGTTCGCATGGGTTTCTGCCCTGCATCTTCATCAGGCAAGGAATTGTTCCTCACAGAAACCAGCTCCAACAGTCAGCACCATGCTGGTTTCTCTGCTCCCTGTATCAGAGTTCTTAATGAATACGCAGATAAATGAATCTACTTTGTTATCTCTCCACTGCCAAAGAAAACTTTGCTGCTTTCTTCTTCCTCACTCCCAGAACTATAAAACTGTGGTCCACAGAGACACAGGAAAACACCAGTTCTTCAGATGCAGACCCACAGCTCCCTACTCCTTCAAAAGTGAAAAAGGACATGACTGGAAAAGTTTGCTATCAGGTAACTAGGGTGGATTTCATCACACAAGTGCTGCTGCGTGAATGTTGGGGACCTGCAGCCACAAGTGTTTTCAGAGCAAACCAGCCTTGCTTTGTCTCTGGCCAGTGGGGCAAGATTGCAGTTGCTTTTCTCCCCTTTGACCCCCCTGGCATTGCACAGGACAGGTCAGGTAATCACGGGTCTGTTTGTTTGTCTGTTTGCAAATCTCAGGAAGCATCTCCAGCAAAATCTCCTAAGTCATCAGTATGCAGCAAAACACGGTGTCAAAACAATGCAACCCCATCCCTACCTCCAGCAGGACCTTTATCAGGAATTACCACCTCTTTATCTCCGAGTTTGGGATTACAGCAGGTCCAGGCTGAACGAGCCCTCCATCCAGCCTGTGGTGAGAGCAGGCAGCACCACCCGGCCCTGCCGTGCCCTCTGAAGGAGACGGTATTTCCTCACTTTGCCTGTTCTGAGTCCGGATGTGTCAATATTCAAATATTCACGCAGAAGAAAGGGAAACTATAGTAACTGGACAAACACACACCCAAGAGAGAGGACACTCCTTCTTGGTCTGTAATCCCCTGGTTCAATAAACCTTAGTAAATCACTGAAGGGACATTTCGCCCGGTAATGCAAAGGTGTACAGAACATTGTCCTTGCTAAAATGGCAGGTTCAAAAGTTTGGATTTGTACGTGAGTGATGAGTGTTTGCACAGCTGCCTCTCTGAAAGCCCTTCAAAATCACAGTACTCATAATTCCCATGACTGCTCTACTGCCTCCTCTGCAGCCGCTTATCCCACGGGTGCTGCATGTCCGGGAGCCAGGAAGCGCGGTGGGAAATGCCCCCCTGCCTTGCCTGGCACTGAGGTGGGCCGGGGAACGCGGTCACACAGACGCCAGCTGGACAGGTGGAACTGGCACAGCCCCGGCCCCACTTCCCTGCCCAGTGTGCTGGCTCCGGCGGGGCGGGTGGGCGCCGGAGAGCCAAGATTGCAGCTCCAGCAGGTGAAGGACAGCAGCGGGCTGCCAGTCCCACGGAAGGGGAGTGGGGCTCCGTGCTCTCAGGACCGCCAGCTCTGGGAGGGGACAGACCCATGACCACAACCAGGGCACGCTTCGGAGGAAGGGGACAGAAGGGCCCATAGCTCCGGCGCTTTCTCCAGAGCGGGGGGGGAGCGCGGGGCGGGGGTGCCGAGGTCCGTGAGTCGGAGGGGTCA
>VZRZ01008815.1:902222-925178 GCA_013398175.1 Climacteris rufus | reverse complement strand
CGGCGCGCGCTCTCCGTCCCCTGGCCGCCACCGTCCCCCGGCCCGCAGACATGGCCAGCGGAGGGCTGCAGCTCCTGGGCTTCGTCATGGCCTTCCTCGGCTGGATCGGCATCATCATCAGCACCGCCATGCCCCAGTGGAAGATGGCATCCTACGCGGGGGACAACATCGTCACGGCCCAGGCGCTCTACGAGGGGCTGTGGATGTCGTGCGCCATGCAGAGCACGGGGCAGATCCAGTGCAAGGTGTACGACTCGCTGCTCAAGCTGGAGAGTAAGTTGGGGCTGGGAGGTGGCGGGGGTGTTGGGGTGCCCGTCCTGTCGGGGCTGGGGGGGGTCCGTCCCGTCGGGGCCACCCCCTCCTCCGCCCCAGAGCCTCTTCTGTCGGGGCTGAGGGTGCCAGTCCCGTCGGGTCGTTACCCCACGTCGGTGTCGGTCGCTTCGAAACTCAGGCAGAAGTATTTGGACTGAGGCTGCCAACCCTGTTGCACGTCCGATGTCCCGTCTCCGTCGTCGTTGTGCGTGTTGCCCCCACACCTCTCGCGCCCCCGAGTGCCTGTCGCGATGGGGGTGCCATTGCTGTCGGGTCTCACGGTCTCTGTCCCGTTGGAGTTACGCAGCCTGTCCCTTCGGGGCTGGAGGTGCAAGGCTCGGGGTCCCCCATCTCTTTGCGGACTCCTCATCCTGTCGGGGGTCGGGTGCGTGTCTGTTGGGGTTCCCCGGTGGCTGTCCCCGCCCGATGTGAGGGTGACTCCCCGGTGGCTGTCCGTCGGGGTACCCTCGGCGGTGCCGCCTCCCCGGGCAGGGAGCGGGGGCGCTCGGGGAGGCAGTGCCCGGGCAAGGGCAGGAGCCGGAGCCGCCCCGCAGCCCCCTGCCCGCCCGCCGGCGGCCTGTCCCCTCAAAAAGCGTCCCGGGAGGGGAAGGGTCACATTCTCTACGTGTGTTCCGGAAAGTGCCGTGTTTGCGAACAGGAGCTTTTGGCTGTTCCCCTTTGGGACGTTCAGCCAGGGACTGGGCTGCTCTCGCTGGGCACGGCTGAGCGGGGGCCGAGCACAGCAGCGGGGCCGGAGTGGGCTTTTCGAGCACGGGTCCTGTTTGCCTTTGACTGGTTTGGTCTTTTGTTCTCTGGGAAAGCCGCCGCTGCTCCCGTGGGGCTTTTAAGCAGAGGACTGGCAGGTGAGCTGGCCTCCTGCCCAGCTAGCACTGCCTGTGGTTTTTAGGCAGGCCAGTATGCCAAGATAATCTTTCGGTCTCTTGTCTTGTCCTGGGACAGCGAAGCCATCTCATGCAGGCAGGAGCTGCAGCCTGGCTGGCTGGGGTGTCACTGGGGTATCAGCCTGGCTGGCTGGGGTGTCACTGGGGTATCAGCCTGGCTGGCTGGGGTGTCACTGGGGTATCAGCCTGGCTGGCTGGGGTGTCACTGGGGTATCAGCCTGGCTGGCTGGGGTGTCAATCGCGGTGCTCAAGCCGAGCTGGAGCCTCAGTGGGGGCTGCTTCTAGAGCGCTGGGGCAGATAACTTATGCTGATACCCAAAGGGGTTAAAAAAGGTAATTCTTTCTCAATACCCCTCGCCTCATCCCGAGTCCTGGAACACCCTCATCCCTCCCTAATTAATAAAGTAATAATTGCCACCTTGGTCACCTTCTCTTTCCCAAAGGAATGAGCAGGCAGTTTCACGTAAACCGAGGTCCGTGGGGAGTGTCCCCGAGTCCGATTGCCACCAGCCCTTCCTGTGTGTCACGCAGTGAAGCCGGACACCCCACGCCCCACCTTCGCGGTCTGCCCACATCATCGCTCCCGCTCCCTTGCCCCATTTGCACGCGTGGGCCCCTCAGCTGGCAGAGGTGCGGATTGCTCCCATCGGGAGCGCTGCGCACCCACTTGGCACTCGCAGGGTGCGGGGCTGTGCTAATCGGGGCAGGGCTGAGCTCACAGTCCGGAGTGCTTGGAGTGGTAATTATGTGTAAGCTCAGCTTCAAACCTCTTATCTCTCACTGGGGGTGGGGGGCGAAGGTACCATCAGTGGCTGAGGAATCTCCATCCACCTCCTTGATGGGTTGCGAAAGGTAACCTTGCCCTGGGGGCTGTGTACAGCCCATTGTGCTGTAAATGAGACCTGCCAGCGGAGCCCGCCTTGAACAGACTCCCAAAAACCTGCCGCAGGCCCTCCGGACCTGGCCCATTCATGGCTGAGCGCCGAAACCAGCTGCTCCCTCCCCTTTGTCCAGCGAACAATACGGGCTCTTCTCTTCCAGGGCTGCGAGCCAGGGAGGTGACAGGGACCGAGGCTCAGCTTGTAGTGGCTTTTTCTGTGCTTGCCGAACTTTGCAGGACAGTATGTCTGAAAATTCTCAAGTAACAGGGAGGTCGCAGGGGGTGTTATCCTCACAAGGAAAAGCAGTGAGGGCTGGCAAAAGGGCTCCACGTTCTTTCGTTCTCTCAGCTTGCTCAGGTTGTGCCTTTCCCGCTTGAAAGCAGGTCATGCCTGGGGACATGCACCTTATCTGCCGTTTTCCCTTCTGCTGTCCCTTCAAGATCTTACAACCACATAGGCTTGGGCAGGTACCAGCGGTGCTAGTTTGGGTGGAGGTGCAAAAAAACACAAATCAAACAAAACAAAACAAAAAACCAACCCAGACCGTTTATACACAATTTAACAGCCACACCCCGGGACAAGTGCGGTGGAGAGCTCCCTTACTGCATTCATCTGTGTCGTGGTGAAGGTGGTACAGCCGTGTGGGCAGAACTTTTGCATGGCCACGCTTTCCTGCCAGAGCTTCACATGCCCCGAGTGCTCTGAGCCACATGTCAGAGCCTCATGCGCTGATGGGAGAGGCTCAGATCTGTAATTACTTTGTCCCTGTAGAAAGGACTGAGCCTTCTTGCATCTGCAGTAACTCGTGGTTGTGGGAATGCTGGAAGGCTTTACCAGCAAGCTTTGGAGTATCTGGTAGCTGTTGCCATTGCTTGGATGTGTCAGTGTTTGGCTGCGTGGCAGAGGTGGGGTTGGCACAAGCTGATGAGCACCATTAGCCAACTGAGGGGCCTGCAGCTTCCCGTGTGGGCACACTGCTGGAGTGCACCCGTGCTGGCACTTCTCCCGCAGCTGTGTTCAGCTGAGGGCTTATGTCACTGCTCCTATTCAGGCAATAGAAAGGCTGCGTTTTGCTGGCTTACGTGAAAAGCAGTGCGTGGCCACGCGCAGACATAGAGGCAACAAATGCCACCCTTGCAACAAGGCTTTGTTGCACAGCCTCAGCATTGTTCTTGTGGCCCTCCAGCATGGTCCATGGAGCTTAGTTCAGCTTTGTGCTCCTCGAGGTCTTAGGGGGATGGTCTCAGACAGGAGGCAGTAGGGCTCCTGGTACCTGTCTCTGAAAAGTTTTCAGCCCCACCTAACCACAGAGTCCTCGGAGCAGATGTTGTTCTGGGTCCTGTATAGGCTGTTTTAGCTGAAGATACTCATCGACCTGTTTGGTTTTGCTGGGAGAGGTTCTGTGCTTGAGACAAGCTGAGACTCATCTATCACTTCATCACCAATCCTAGTACATCCACAATGAGCCTTTGTGCCCTAGCCCAGAAAATAAACAAGAGTTTGAATGCCCTCTGGGTCAAGCAACATCGCTGAAATGAGAAATCTTCCCTCCTACACCTTTACCACCCTGGCTGAGCCTGTTCCAGGAGCTGGGGAAGAGAATGGGTGGGGGGAAGGAATGGTTCATGCTCAGGTTACTGCTGCTCAGTTCTGGTGCCGGGGGAGTTGGGAGGGTGGCCCGGGGAGGGACAAAGCATGAGGGACATGTGTCCAATTCTCCATCTTTAGATCTTGATGAAGCAGGTAGAACCTGCTGGTATCTGTGCTTTCATGTGGGTTAAGGGTTAATCTGCTACCGTGTTTCTCAATCCATGTTCCTTCCTCATGAAAAATCCTGATTGAGTGATAAAACAGTCTCTCTTGTGCTGGCTTTGAGAAGGTAGAGGGTTACTTGGAATGCCACCGAGGCTGTTCCTGTGCAGTGCCCTGGTGTGTCTGCAAGAGGGGATGGGAGTCTGTTGCAACACACTGGCTTTATTGCTCTACAAGCAGCTTCTAAGCAGCTTTGTAGCTGGTGTTACTATGTGTTACTAAATCTCTTGGTAAGGGAATTTCGAGGCTTTGTGGGAAAACAGGCTGCCCAGTTCTCCTCTGATCAGGAATCTGAAAATGGTGGTACCACCAATCTTTATTTGCCAGTGAGTATAGGAGGGCATTGAACCTTACTTGCTTTTGGGTGTGCAGGGTACATGGCCACTGTCAGCTACTTAACTTGCCTCTTTTGCAGTGGGGGCATACTGAACATGCAGTGGGGGCTTCCCAACCTTCCCATCTCATCAAGAAATATGTCCCAGAGTCCTTGTCCTGCCCGGATTCCTCTGTACAGTCGTCTAGACTTGTGGGAAGGTGCTTTGAAGGTGTCCAGACTGGAATCTGATGCTGATGGATGTGCAGGGTGGGCCTTTGCAGGGTCTGGTAGGGGAGTTGAAAGCCTCCAAGCCATTAACAGCTTTTGGGAGCAGCGAGAATGACTGCAAAGTGTGAGATGCTTGCTGGCCACCTCTGAAGCTCTTACTACTTGCTTGGGTTTTCATTCTCTCGTCTGCTGCACAAAAGTAACTTTCACAAGCTGGCAGGGCAGACCAGCAGGATCTCAGGTCCTGCTCCTTTCCAGCTTTCATGAAACCCTAGTGGGAAGGCTTTGAAGACTGCTGACTTCTCTTGGAGGTGGACAGTGGAACATGGTTCTTGTACTTCAGGGGTGTTTAACTCCTGGGGAACTTCCCTTGCAGAGATTAGAGGAAGCTGCACAGCATCTGTTTCATCTGTATTCTGTCATCAGTTAGTTGGATGGAGGCCCATGGGAAGGGAAGGAAAAGTCCTTAATTTAAATTAAGGCAGTCAATGAGCATCCCTATCAGAGAATTATCTGCACACAGAGCCATTAGAGCAATTTTGCCTTACAAACAGGCATTACAAAAATCTCATGGCGCTTTCCCAACAGCTTTTCTATAACACAAATGACATAAACAGTTTAAATAAGGAAATGGGATGTCAAACGTTTTCAGGTGAAGTACTTTTGAAGTATTTTTTTTATAACTAAGTAGTTACCAGCAATTACTTCTGTCTCAGTTAATGACAGTTGTGGGAAGGAAAAAGTCTTACGTGGGCTTCAGATAAACTGCATAAGGTCTTTTGTGTCCAAAACCACTAACAATAATTCTGAACTGTTTGTTAATAAGCTTTTAAAACAAGTGGGCTTTATTATGTGAAACAGGTGTGAGCTGCAGCAGCATGTTTGTGGACTTGAGTGGTATTTTATGCCTTGCAGAATGCACATTTGTTATTAACTGTTATCAGGAGTTTTAAGCCTCTGTTCTTCAGTACTTGCTGCTTTCTTGCTATAGGCTTTTCAGGCTGTGTCTCTCATTACTAACCAGCAATCAAAAGGCTTGGCTTCCGAGTCAATACTGGTTCATATTGACAAAATACTGCTGCCATCAGACAGCTGTTGTTTGGTGCCAGACCAGTTTGTCTCACCTTGTATAGGTCTGGTTTTTCCCCAAGGGCTCCCAAGACTGCCTGGGCTTTCCTGTTCCTGTTGGCAAGATGGTTGCAGCAGCAAGGAGTGTGGTGGAAATCCTGTTTTCTCTCTAATATGGGAGAAGTCGTAAAGCTAAATTGCTGTGGAGCACTTCTACTTGCTGTCGGTAGCCAGTCCTGTTTAGCAGGTTATGACAATATTATGCTTGTATAATTCTGGATTTTTAAAGCATCTGGAAAGGCCCATGTGAACAACAGAACTATTATTAAAGTAGCTTTCCCAGCCTCTGGATGTGCAGCTTCCATTGACAGCGTGTCTGTTAATGTGTAGTTAATAACTGGTAGCCTGTATGATGATTAACTGTGGCCGGTGCACTGCACACATTGCAAAAGTGGTAGGAAGACAAAAGCGCTGCCTCCCAGGCTGTGCTGGGGGCACGGGGAGGGTGGAGGACGGCTGGCTGACACAGTCATGTCACATTACAGCTTCTTGGGATAAAGGAACAGAATGTTCTGCAAATGCTCCAACCTGTTCTTCTGTCCCACTGTGAGTTTCCTAAATGTTTCTGTCCTCTTATGCCGTGGAGCCACGCATGAGGAGGGGCGAGGGCACCAGGAGTTGTCCCACCAGTGTCTGCTGAGAGTGGGCAGCCCTGGGGAATGCCCACAATACTGTACTTTGTTCAGCTGCTTCTGCAAAGCTGTCCTGGCATGCATCCAGTTAATACTTACACATTTTGAGATTTTAGCAAGTTTCATAGCTAGGTTTTCAGAGGTCACAGAAAGTTTTTCCATAATTTTCCTGTGTTTGTCCCTTAGCACTGTGTGTGAAGATAAAATGTTTCTTCCCACCCCTATAACTAGTTTTCTTGTTTTTAGAGATAGCAATGCCTCTTTTGAGCTTCATGAAAGAACTCTTTCAAAACCCTCTCCTATAAAGTTATTTCTTCTGCAGCAAGACTGAGCCCAGCTTACTGTAGTTGTGATAAAGCAGGTTTGGTACCTCTGTGGAAAATACCATTTCCCATGCCTAGTACAAGCTGGTATTCAGCCACTGGCCTCTGTAGAGCAGCTGCTGTAGGGCACAATTTAGCCTTAAATGTATGGCAGCTGAATTGGTTGCCTGGGTGGCAAGCTGTCAGCTGAAGTCTTTCTGAACATTGGCATTACTCTTGTAAGGTAGAAATTACTTTTGGAGTGTAATCTCTGACATTGGAGATAAGTCAATTAAAAGCGACTTTGGATACTGCAGTGGTGATTTATGCTAAAGTGACAAATGGCTTTGTTAATGGGTTTCTGTACTCGGTGCAGCAGATGGGTTTGAGTAACACATGGGTGGTGCAGAGGTGTGTCACCTTCCCCTTTGAAGGAACTGAGAGATGACATTAGCCAAACTGATTGAGGAATTTTTCCCAAGAAAGCCAACGCTCATGAGAGTGTGTCCCTTCCTGTTGATTTGATTATTATCTTTTTGTTGTGTTGTGTGTAACTGGTTTCATAATCTATTTATAGAACAATAAGGTTGTGTGTGCAGGGGCACATCCAGATCTGTTTTAAAGCAAAATTAGAGCCTGACAGCCTGGGGTTGGTGTGGCTCACAAGAATTTTCCTGCACAAGCAGTTCTGAGAAACAAAGTGTAGTAAAGAAGCTGCAGAGGATGAGCTTTGCCCTGCTCCTGGATAGTGTTGGCTCTGAACTCTGAGTTTCAGGTAAAGCCACAGAGCCCATTGTTGTAGCAGAGACTCAGATGGGTTCACCATGCCAACCCTGACTGAGTGTGCAGGGGCTTTGTTGTCGGCTTAAATCTTGCAGTTGTCCAAACCTGAAATGCTCTTTTCTCAGAGCTCTAGCAGGATGCAGTCAGGGTGTTTTGAGGGATGAGCTCCAGACTTGAACAGATTCTGGTGATGCTTTGCTGTGTACCTGTGTGACTGATGGATAATATTCTGTGTCTGAGGGGACACTTGTGCCTTGGTTACAGCATGCTCCTGGGAGCTTATTCCTTGTATTAATCAGCCCTGTTTGTTCCCAGGTCTTTACAGGGCTGTCTATTAAAATCCATGGTGTTCAAACAAACCTCATTTGCCAGACAATAAAGCTTAGGCTCTTACTTCACTGCTAGTCAGGTGTTTTGTCACCTGAGGATTTTTTAGTAATGACTTAATTTATATCACTACCTTTCTTTCTTTGGTATCAGGAAAATCTTGAGTTCAGTAGCTCACATTCATAAAGTTAGTCTGTCTGTGCCTTCAGATGAGTCCATATAAAACCAAATCTTGGCTAAAGTACATCAAGTCTGTCTGCTGAGAACTCAGGCAACACTCGCCTATGGGAAGCATCAGCCCATGCTCCAACTCTTCAAAAGCACAAGAGGCTCTTAAAGTATTTGAATATCTTCGAGTCAATTAAGCTAAATATTTTAAGTAGAATTTAAGTAGAATATTTTAAGTAGCCAATTTTCAATGGGCTGGGAAAAACCTGTTTCTTCAGCAATTGTATTTTTTACACCCTCTGGGACTCAAACTGAGAATTTAGCACCAGAAAAATCTAAATCAGCACTGAGTTATTTGTATAAAAGACAGGTTTTGGAAGTGTTGAGCAGCAAAGGGGCCTTGCAGTCTGCTGAGGGACTATTCATATGTATGTCACTATTCATATTAAAACATGTGCTTAAGTACTTTGTCAGGGTAGAGCCGAAATCTGAATACTTCTTTTGATAAACAGATCTGTCCTTCCAATTGGGATTCAAATGCTCAAGGAACAAAAGATGTCTGAGGGCAATTCCCAGGTCATTTCCTGCAAAAACCGCTGCATGCCCTTGTTTGCCATGCATTGTAGAAGAGGCTGAGTCTCCTCTGATCCTGATGCATGACAGTCTTGAGGCTAAAGCTGAAAAGGAGTGTCTTGCTTGGATGTATCCTGTGTAACAGGGAGCAGAAGTATTTAGATACATGATTACTGATGACAGTAATTTGAATTTCGATTTGTATCTCGAGTCTTCTTTGTGGGTAACTCAAATCCTAATGTCTTCCAGGCAGTCTGCAGGCCACGAGGGCTTTGATGGTGGCTTCAATACTGCTGGGGCTGGTCGGTGTGTTTGTTGCTGTGACCGGCATGAAATGCATGAAGTGCATGGAAGATGACCAGGTGAAGAAGATGCGGATGGCTGTCTTCGGTGGGGTGATCTTCATCATTTCAGGTTGGTAACACACAGATGTCTTTGGTGTTGTGTGCTGTTTCCTGGATGGCATTTATCCTGTATGGGGTGTGGGAGGGCTTGCTGTGTTGCTCTGAGAGTGTTCTGCTTTGGGAACTCCCTAGGGGACTTTGGCAGTTCAGGCTCTTGGCACTGGCATTACACTTTCCATATGGATTTCATGCCTTCCATATCTGTTGGCAGAGCTGCATTTTACCCTGCTCCAGTGAAAGGCTGTCAGCAGTCCTGCCTTTGCTGCAATGTAACTGTGGGAAACCTCAAATCCTTTCTCAGCTTCTCCCAGCCAGCACTGACTGGAACAGCTCAGAACTTCCCAGGGTGGCAGCAGCTCAGCATTATTCCAGATGCTGATTCTGCTGCACAGTTACTTTTGCAGTGATTTTGTTGATTGTTTTTTCTTAAGCCATGACATTGTGTTCCCTTTCTGTGCAGGTCTGGCAGCACTGGTGGCCACATCGTGGTACGGCAACAGAGTGGCTCGGGCCTTTTATGACCCTTTCACCCCCGTCAACACCAGGTACTGACCCATTTGGTGTAGCACACTATGGTTCAGTGTGACAAATACTTACAGGGCTTAGTTTGAGTAGCAGTAGCTCAAAACAAAGAAGGGAATTTTTCTGAACTTGCTGGGTTGGCTTCAAACAGCAGAAAGAGTCATTATCCGTGTGACTCTTAGGCCTTGGCTTTAAGGTGGCATCGCTGCCAGAGACCTAACTGATGGGACTGCTGTGATTTTTTTTATTTCCTCCAATCCATGCTAAAGACCTGGTTTGCACAGAGCTTGGCCTGCAGCTGTGTGGGTTGACCCAAAATACTGGACTAATCCAGTGGGCAAAGCTCTGAGCTTTGAGGGTCAACAAAGCCTGACCACTCCAAGCTGCTGCCTTGCAGGAAGCCATGTCCATCGCAGTTTCTGCTTCCTTCTGCTTTGTGTGAACATGTTACTTGCTACAAGTAATACCTCTGGATTACAGTGTTTTTCACTTTCTCCCTTCTTTCTCCTCCAGATTTGAATTTGGGTCAGCTCTCTTCATTGGCTGGGCAGCTGCATCTCTGGCCATTCTGGGGGGATCCTTCCTCTGCTGCTCCTGTCCACGAAGAGAAACTTCATATCCACCCACCCGAGGCTACCCAAAAAATGCCTCCTCCACAGGGAAGGATTACGTATAATGAAACAAAGAAGAGGAGCCACCAGCACTGGTAGTGAAAGCATTTTGGAGAGGACACTACAATGCCACTGTCCTGAGCAGAGTCCAGGCTCTAGGTTCTGCCTTCCTCTTCTCCCAAAAATGTGTATATTTTTGTAATCCTCTTTGCTACTGGACGTAACTTCTCCTTTCTCTCCCAGCCCATGGAGGAAGGCTAGCCTAGATTCATAGGTATTGCCACTGGAAAGATAAAACCTCCAAGCTTGGGTTAAGTTTAGTATTTGGGAGTAAAAGGGAAAATGATACTGTTTTTATAGATGGATGTTGGTGCTTTTTTTAGTTGTTTTTTTTAAAAAAAGAAATAGGTGGTAACAATTCAGTCCCATATCCCATTAAGTTAGAGCCCAGTGTGGTGTGTGTAGAAATTAAAGGAACATATATTATATAAAAAATGATGAAACCAATAGCTTAAGGGGAAACATAATTTTGGGGAAAAGACTTTACATGTAGGAATGTTTGAAGAGATGTAAATGCTCTTGTACTGTCTTATTGGCATCATCTTCAGCACCCTCCTTTCTGTGCAGACAAAGGGTCAGAAACAAATTGCTGTGACTTAAATGGAAATCCACACTGTCTGTGCACATGCTGTTGGCCAAATGAAGATGCAGTGTAAGGTAGTGAGCACAGAAGTTATCAGTCTCCCAAAGCATCTGCAGGTTTCCCTGGTGCCAGGGAAGAGCTCAAGAAAAAGGATTGCCTTCTGTTTTCACTGTGTGTCTCTGGTGGGGCTGTGGCTGTTCTTTGGACACAGAGTGCTGCCAGTGATTGTTTCTCCATGTTCCCACCCTGGTAGCTGAGCTTGGAGCTTTATCCCCTTGTGTGTGTTACAGGTCACCTTTTAACCCTCTCCTCTTTCCTGGAGTCTTTCTCGTTTGGGCTTAGTTTCCCAGTCTGTGTTTGCCTTATGCAGCTAGTTGTGTTAAACCAAACTGAATGCACTGCCACTCCCTGATGTTTCCCCAAGGATACCTCACACGCTGCCATTCTATCCTGTCTATTTCTTGTAAACACTTTCAGTGATGATATGAAGGCAAATTCCAAAACTGACCCAAAGGTTATGGCATTTTCCTGTAATTCAAGCTCACCAAAGAGGAAGAAAAAAACATTTTAAAGATAAAGCCATCCTTGCATATTGAGTCATGTCTAAAGGTAAAGAAATAATGCAGTTCATCAAAGGTTCCCACCCCTTCCCCTGAAACATCCAGTCAGTCTCTTGATGTTGACTGACACTGGGAATTCAGTCTCGTAATTCCTAGAAGGATGGTACCACTTCTCCTAAGCTCAACCTTCTTGTATAGAAGGAAACTGGTTGCTTCTGACCAGGCTTTATAATTGTGTATAAGTTCAGAGGCATCAGATCTCTTAATTTCCTTCTGTAGACAGGGAGAGCCTCTGGCTGAGCTATGTACCACGTTGGTGGTCTGCACAAGCCTTGTACCTCTGTTTTACCTGACTCCTGCAGCATAAAGTTACTAAAAGAAAACAACCAGAGCATTTGCTTCAGGCTTGAGTTGATGTTGGCCTGTACTTGGAGCTGGGCCATGTGGCTTCCCCTTCTCCACGGGGAATTGCCTGTGCACAGCAGCTGCCTCGGGAGACCTCTTGTCTTGGGAGGTGGCAGCTCAGGTCACATTAAAGAGCTGCTGAAGTCTGTGCTTTTGCATTTGCATTAACCCTGAGCCAGGGAGCAGACGCTTGTATTGGGAACTTGTACAAAGTGTTTAAACAATTTCAATAAATGGACTTTTTTAAGGAAAATCAGACTATTACTTCATTTCTTGTTTTTGAGCAGAGCTTGGACGGTGTGCATGGAAGAGAAGAGTGAGACTTGGGCTTTTGGAAGCCTGCCTGCCAGGATGGAGCTTGTTTAGCTGTGTGTATCTACAGCAGACATAGGTGGGGACAGATCTTCTGCAGTGAGTCAGGCAGTTGTGGCCTCTGGCAGAAACTCACCCAGTAATCTGCTCCAATTGCAGCCCAGGAACCAGAAGGTCTGCTCTGCTCCTCGGCAAGGCAGGCTGCACCCTGGGTGGAGCAGGAAGGGGTAGGGGGAAGGCAGACAGCTCCCTCACAGGGGAGTGGGAGCTGCAGGAATGGGGAAGGGACTCTGTGGAGCCAAGGTGCTCCTGGGAGAGGTGCTCTGTGTTTGAACAGAGTTGTGCTTTCTGTGGCTTTGTCTGGGGTAGGATTTGTGCTGGGGTAGGCTGTGACTACCTCCATGAGATGCCCTGCCTTCAGAGCTGATCCACATGGGTCTCTTAAGGACACATCTCACACTAAAGCTCTTTTAGGGAGTGTTCTGTGCTTCTCCTGCTTGCGACAGCATGACCTGTCTGGTGTACCTTTTTTTGCAAGCCAAGTAGAGAATGGTTCCTGTTGGGCATGGTTTCTTCTAACCTGCACTGATACCTCCCCAGGGTAGCAAGGCTCTATCCCCCTGCTTCTACCTGCCCTGGAAACCTTTTTCCATTAATCAGGATTTTGTGTTCATCCCTTTCACATTTTCAAGTAGTTGTGATGAGAGGGAAACTTTATTTAAAACATTTTCTTAAGCTCAGTCAAGGAGCTGCCTCCTCTAGTCCCTCACTCTCCAAGGGCTGTTTGCTTTTGTAATTACAAACAATAGGAATAAAGCTAATTAGGCCTTGTAAAGCTGGCAGAGCAAAACAGCCAGGCATGTGGCTGGCTGAGTGAGCTTGCAGTGCCTGGAGCAGGCTGGTTGCCTGGCATAGTTTGGGGTCTATGGTCATTCTTATTCCAACCTGTCAATTAGTCAAGGATTTCCATTGAGATTAATTTTTTCCCATGTTTTCATGCTCACTCCCTCTCCAAGGACTTTTGCAAGCTCTGCTCTGAAGTTTCTTGGGCAGAAGAAGAGAGAAAAGCAATCCCACCTATAAAATGGTCAGTAGGACTTCTCAGCAGCTGGCAAAGTGGGCCACTGCAGGAGATGCAGATCTCTGTGTGAGATCTCTGTGTGGCACAGAGGCAGGAGCCAGAGGCCACCTTGTTTGGTTTTTTTTGCTATACTTCTAATTGGACAAAATTCAAAGCAAAACTTTCATTTCCGCTGCCTTTCTTGCATGATCATCCAATTCTACTTGGCCATGTTTTCTACAGCTCTTTGGCCATCTCTGCTGTAGACTGCATAAAAAAGGAGTTTCATGGGTTGAAATTTGGGGGAGAGTTTCTGACTGGGTTTCAGTCTTTGCACGTGACTGACATTCCTGCTGCTAAAGCCATCTTGCAATGAAATGATGGCATTTGTCTCTGCAGACAATGGGAACTTTGACTGCTTCTTGGCATCTTCTTCCATATCATATTTATTATTCACATGGTGCCAGAGCTCTGTATGCTATGCAGGGAACTTCACCGTCAGTGGGAATTACACGCTCATTTATATTGCTTAGATATTTCAAAGGAGTAAGAGATCAAGATGTTTTTGGAATAGCATCAGCCTGGATTTCTTGGCTTCTCCAACTCAATAATTTTAAGAAATCACCCATGCTAATGCCCTTTTCAGATTCAATTTCTCATTTGCACATGATCTTTTTGCAATAAATCTGGCTTTGTTTTCTGTGCTTCTCTGTACACATAGATAAAATATACTAAAGCACTGAAAACTGACAATTAAGATCCCAGAAATAATCAAGTGACCTAGAGACAGCTGTTGACAGCTGCTTGAGAAATACTCATACAATCTCAGAATATTTTTAATATGAGGCAGAAGCTGAAGCAGAAATAATGGCATTACTTAGGGAAGGAAGTTGATGCAGGACTTCTGCTGAAGAGCAAACCCCAGAAATGTCAGTAACTTTCTGAAGTTGCTCAAAAGTAGCAGATTCACAAATCTAGATGAGTAACCAGAGAGAGCTCAAGCCTTTGTCCTGAGCATGGAGATATATGCAATAACTTTGGGGCAGCCAGTGAAGTGACAGTGATGTAAAATTGTCTCAGTGTTTTCACAAAGGACAGCTAAAAGGTGCCAACAGTAGCAGCACCTTCCAGGGTCTTACACCTGAGCTTACCTAAGTTATTTTGCAGTCAGCTCTTTGCACAGTGGCAGGGCTGCAGTCAAATCATAGAGCAGTCTGTGCTGGGAGGCACCTTTAGAGGTCACCTACTCTACACCTCTGCAGTGGGCAGGGACATCTTCAATAAACCTTGCAATGTCAGACCCAGGTGTCCAGAGCCCTGCCAGCTGGTGTGCATCCCACCAGGAGTGCTCACCCACGATGTGGTTTGCCCATCACCTTAGCACCTAGCAGCTGGCAGGGGAGATGGCTGGTGTCACACAGAGCAGAGGTGTGCAGGTGAGCCACACACTCACAACCACCACTTGTTTCAGCCAGGGCTTTGCACCCAACTGGGCAACTGATCAGAGCTTTCCAAACTGGCCTTTGGATTGCAACGCAAACAGCGTTGTGAGGGTTTCCTCCCTGTCCCCCTTCATTACACTCTTCATTCCTCTACTCCCACTGGTTCTTCAATTTGCCTGGTTGCTATTTCCCTGCTTCTAGAAGTCCAGCCTTCGACAAGGAGCTTGTTCTTCTAAAGCATGTTGCTTTTGACCCTTTCTGCAGCTCCTGAAGTCCTGCACTCTGGCATCTGCATCACTGAGCAGAAAGGGAAAAACGCTCCTTTGTTGAGCCTCATGTGCTTGATTGGAAAACATCCCAACTCCTACAGCTCTTCCAGAAAAGCCCTGCCTGGATTCCTAGCATACTGTGTCAGGGACTTGGTGTTCCTGGGGTCTGTGTTTCCTACAGGGACTGCTGTGGACACCCTGGAGCTGAGGAGCCTGTGGGTGCTCCTGCTTTGCTGCCACAGGGGCTGCAAGGAGCCCTCAGCTGGTGGGTCCTGCCCAGGCAGGGGGCCCAGCACTGGGCAACCCACCTGCATAACACATCTGCCAAGTATGCTTGGAGGTCCTCCTCTCCTGTCTGGTTCACCAGCCAGGCCCAGGAGCAGATTTCTGTCAGAAACATGAATTTTGATGTTAAGTTTCCCATATTTTCACCTTTTTCTAAGACTGGGTTCTGCTTCCATCGTGTCCTGCTCCACTATAGCTGTACAGGTCTCCTTGAAGAAGGACCTTCTGGAAAAGTGTTTGCATCCCCAGCCAGGTCCATCTGACCATACCAGGCTGTTTCTGACCTGGACAGCCAGGCTGGATTGGAGGAGCTGGTGGCACATCCTGGGACATTGTACAAGTCCCCATTCTTACCATGGTGTTTTTGTACTTCACCTACCTCATCATAAAATTCCATACCTGAAAAGCTACATCACTGGCTCTTGTCCAGCAAGGTGAAGGATGCGACTGGCACAAAAATTTGCCTTTTCACATCAGGGCAGAAAACAAACCCTCTCATCACAGTTAAGAAGCTCCACCCGCATTGCCAGCAAGGATTCCCAGGATTGAGGGGTACAAAGACAGCTTTTGCTAATGTCCTGTACTTTGCAGGCAGGTTTTAATGAAAAAGAAAAAAAAAAAAAGTGAGGGAAGAAGAGCATGAACTATCTAGTGCCAAGCTTTCTTACTTCCCTGGATCCTAGGAAAGACCCAGCTATGCTAAAGCTGCTCTGTGCTAGTATCAGTGTTCCCTCTGCCACGGATTCACCTCCCACTGCAGCCAAGGGCTTTGACTTTTAGTTTGTGAGCCACACAGCAAGGTTCAGCAGGTGGGAGGCGTGGGATGCTGCTGCTCCCAGCCCAGCACTCCTGGCTGCCCTCGGAGCCAGCTGCCCCAGCAGGACAGCAGCCTGGGAGACTGAAAACAAGCTCAGCCAAGGGGAAAAAAAGCAAGAAATAGCATTCTCATTACAAGGTAAACACTATTAACTCCGTCTTGGGGGAGTAGAAACATCGCGGCGGTGATCGGCTTTTCTGCCCACAAGCCGTGGAAGGGCGGTGGAACGCGCCCCACCCTCCCCTTGTGTAACACTCCCCACGCAGCAGCTGTAAATAATCATTTACCTGTGTCTGCTCCTCTTTTGTTGCCTTTTTTTTAGGGCCTTTCTTCTGAAATGCCTCTCCCGGAGGGGTGGGTGCCCTGAGGAGCGCAGGGCAGAGCTCAGCCCCGGGCTGGCAGGGCTCACTCACAGCCAGCGGAGCCGGGAGCCCCGGGTTCCTCCTGCGAGCAAGGCTGCCAGCTGCGGTAAGGGGGATGGGCCAGTGTGGGCTGCAGTTGTTGTTTTTCCAGGGAAAAGAGCTCAACGGTTCGTTTTAATTATTGTTTTTCCCAGACCCACAATAACATTTCTCCACACTGCATTCTCTAGAAAAGGTCTGGTGAAAACACACTGGCCCAAACACATCTGTCAGAGAGCCAGGTCTGCTTGTTTACCCCGTGCCAGGACCTCAACACAGGTCCTCTTTGAACCAGGGTCTTCTTTGAACCTTTCCTGACTTCAGGTGCTCAGAAACCAGGTTCAGAAAGGGGGAACCAGTCATTACACGCTTTTATTTTTTTTTTCCTGTAAGGAGTAAAAATGCTTCACAACTGACCCAGACTTACAGGTAGTCACTTTTGTTGAGATTTACTAGTCACTGTCATATTGTAACGTGACAAGAGCATCCTTTGGGAAGTATGCATGGGATGGATGCTCTGGGAGCACGAGCAGAAATGTGACCATGCCCAAGCAGCCCTGGGCACAGAGCAGGGCAGACGAGGAGCGATGGAACCCTCGGCTGCCGCCTTCCTTCAGGGAGGGACGTGGCCTTGGCCCAGCAAGCAGAGTCTGCACAAGAGGGAGTCTCATTTACAGTGCCCTGTAATTTGCTGATGCTGTAATATGTTTAGCTTGGGGGAAAGGCTGTGTTGATGTTAACATGCTTGCTCCCATCGGTGCTGCAGTATGTTCCATCCACATGGAAAACAACACCACACAGGGCTGTGGCTGGACCATCCTCATGAAAAAATGGGCAGTAGCTCAGCTGGGGCTGAGCTGTTGGGGCTTTCATGGGTGGGACCAGACCCCTGAACCCTCCAGACCCAGGTAGGATGTGACAGCCCAGCATCTGCTGCAGTGATGCTCACTCTTCATTAAGAACTACTGCCCAGGTTAATTAGACTTCAAGTGTCAGCACTGGACCAAGCAATATTTCCCTAGTGCTTTTAAACTAGCCTCAAATCACTGGTTGCAGTGTCAGAAAACATAGATCCATCCTCCATCTACAACTGTTCCTCTAACAGGTGCTTTTTTTGAGTCCAGGCAACAATGGTGAGGGTATTGCTGTCAGTACCAAGAGTGAGAGCAGAAATACCACAAATTATCTCAGGACATGGACTGGGGTACCAGGGTGATACTGGACAGACAGATTCACACTGAGAGCAAATAATTACTGCTCTGTGATCAGGTCCTGCTTTGGGATACAGCATTGCCATGGCTCAAACACACCTCTCTGTTTGCCTGGTAGATTTGTTAATAATTGCTTATACCTATGCAGCACTTGAGCTCATGGGACTGCTGGAGGCTGTCTGCTGCATGTTTCAGGGTAAGCCCTGCAGACAGAGAAAATACTTGTTTGAAGTTCAAGCTAGCTTCAGAGCAAGTATTTCTTTCCACAAGGCTTACATGACTTTTTACACCCAAATTTTTCATCATCCTCAGGGCAGCCTAGTGAGTTAGGGCAGTGCATTCACTCTGCTTACAGATGGGCAGCAGGCAAACTAGCCCTGAACTTTAAATGCCTCAAACCAATTGAAGTGCCTAAAGATCCATGAGGTTTTGGACTTAAGTCTCCCACCGTCTGTGCTGGTGCTCCTCCTCCTCCACAAATCCACCACATGCTCAGGGATCTCTGTGTGTGTTGGTGTGGGGCTGACCAGATGTGATGAGTTATTCTGTCTGCAGGCACAGGATAAAGATGGACCACTTTGTCCTCAGGCTGCCCTCGAAAGGGAGAGGCCTCCCTTGCTCCATCCTTGCCAGCCATGTGTTCTTGACTCCTTCTTTTTGCCATCTCTGGAACGCACTGAGCTGAGCAAACAGTTCTGTGCTGCATTTGTCAGTGGGTGGTTAGGCCAGCAGAAGGCAGAGAGCAGGGCTGAGACCCTTCAGCTCAGAGGCAAGGGAGAAAAGCAGAGCAGTAGGCTAGGACCACGCTTTTGGCACTGGTGAGTCCCTGGACAAGGCAGGTCAGCAAAGCTCCCAGGTTTTCTGCAGAATTCCTCAGAAACTGGAATATTAAGCAAGAGTCTGCCTGGTGTTTTGTTTCAGAGAAATGACTAAATTTTCCTCATACACACCTAATTCTACTGAAGGCAAGTGTTAGTTCAGACTCAGGGCAGCTATTATCACTGCAAGATAATGCTTTAATAGGAATTTCTTCATAATTTGTTCCCGGAACTAGGCTCAGGCCAGCTTTGAAAGGTGATGACATCAAGATCGAAGTTAGGAGCAGAGGAAAACTACTCTCATAGAATTGCACTTTGCATGAACCTTTTTCCAAAGAAGACCTATCAGGTATTTCAAAGTGAGTTAAAAACATTCATTACAGCCATAGCAGTAGTTCAAAATGTGGCAGGCCTTTTAGAACATGTTGCCATAGATCACAATGTCAATATTGCAAAAGAGTTGTTAGTTTCCATCATAATCAAGTTGTCTAGCACTGAATAATGGACTACTGGAGGCTGCCTCTTTATCTTTGCATACACAGAGCTCAGCAGTCTATGTCAACATTGAGAACACTTGAAGGATTGCATTGCTTTGTCTGCTAGGACCCAAAAATACAAGGGTTTTGGAGGGCATTTAAACTGTTTTGTAAAGTAGCTGCTCTAAGCCAGCTTGCCCCCTTCTAATGTGGGCAGATTTGCTTATCTGTGTCCTGGTGTTCAGAAGTTAGCCCTCCCTTTCCTCCTATTATTCACCTGGATAATGAAATCCGTGCTGTATGAAAGGGGCAGTGGCACAGTGTTCTCACAAACTGGCAGAGGTTTCCACTGGTGCACTGCTAACCCAAATTATTTCAGTATTATATAATTGGTGTCAGCCCTCAGTCCCTCTGGCTTCAGTTGAGCTGTGCCAGGTGCCACACAAACAGCTCAGAGCTTGAAAAATACATAATGTATTAAGGGTGGGACAGAACCAAATATATACACTTAAATCAACTTGTTCATGCATGACTGAAGTGCAGAAACTGCTCTGGTGAAGCAGCCAATACAGAGCTCAGTGTCCCTGAGCCTGCCTGGAACCCAGGCTGAACCCTGCAACACTGGACTCCCTTTTGGGGCATAACTTGGCTGTTCCTACTAATTTTAAAGAAGGGATACCTTTGGAAATGATAGGACAGATAAAGCACAGAGGGTCCCACAACCATAGTCTTGTCCCTGTTTTGTTCAGTCAAGCATTTCCTACAGAATAGCTGCAGATGGCACATTAAGTGCAGGGCAGGCTCTGCTCCCTTCCTGTCAGAGCAGAGATGTGCAAGTAAAGCAGTGGATCTGCTAATCTCTTCCATGATGAGATTTAGATAAAGGCTCATTTGGGACTCCCCTGCAACATGAGCAATTTTGATTCACATCTCCTGAACAAATGAGAGCTAAAGGCAGTGATTACAACATCCATGACTTCCCACAGGAGATTCTTTCAGGATGTTTGAGTTTTTACCTTATTGCAGAACTAAAAGGAGTTCAGAAAAAAAAATGCTGATAAAAGCTAAATACACACTCTTCCTTCTTTCCATGGAATTCAACTGCAAAACAACTCACAATGTAGCTAATAAAAACTGGAAAGTTTCCTCTCAGAGTCATAGCTTTTCCTCGTAAGAGCAATTGAGGCGATTTCCTATGAAAGACTGTTTCTGCTTGGTGCCAGGATGGTGTTTTTCTTCACAGAATAGGTGGCTGCTCGTATTTGTGGAGACCACTGGTGCTGCTGGATGTGCCTTAAAGCCCAGCCTGGGATGGGAGAAGGTGTCCCTCCCCACAAGCAGGGCACATGGGTCTGCTCCTAACACCAGTAACTCAGCACCATGTCTCTCCCTCCCCGTGATCCTCAGGGCCCCTGTTGGCAGTCAAATCTCTTCCATGTCAGGGATTTATTTTTTCCTGCTGGATGTTTCTCATGTGGCTTTAATTCTGTTTGTGGAGGCAGCTGCATGCACAGACCAGAGGAACAGGATGGGCACAGAGTCAGCTTCCCACAACTTATCTCTGGTTGAGTAGGGCAGGTGGGGAAGGGAGGCTGTGGGCTCCAACCATTCCAAAACCTGTGGGATGGCTAAGGATGGTTACTGTAATGATGATATCTTCTTCCAGAGAAGACCAGAAGAATGTGGTGGGTGCAGCCTGGGACACATTCCCACACCCGCCTCTGTATTCTTACACTCATTCAGTTTGAACATCCCATTAAGCTTGATAGAAGCAATTTTAAAAAGCAGCAGTAGCTGTTCTTGCTCATTTGTGAAAACCAGTTAGTGAGATTCTGTTGGAGATGATCAGTCAAATTTTAGGCTGACTGGTGAAGTTAGGTTCTCAGGGTAATTCTGTCTTTTGGAAACCTCGTGTGAGTGTCAGTGTAACATAACCCAGCCCAGCACAGGGAGCCTTCCAGCAGGGAAAAGTTTAACTGCTCAGTAGAGTGGAGAATGGGGACCTGTTCTGAGCAGGACCAGCAGGAGAAAGTATATTTATGCAAGTGGGCGCGTGTTGCTGACACACACACACACTGGACTAACTTTGCAAGGGAAAAAGCCAGAACATTAAAGATGACCACCTGGGAAAAGCTTCTAGCATCATCGTAAGAGTAATGAAAGATTGTGGCTGCTGCCACTTGTGGGGCAATTTTTCTTATTTTTAGGAGGGGTTCCCACTGGGAAAAAAAGTTAAGTCCATTTGTTTGTTGTAACAACACAGGAAGGGAAGAGGTTTTCCTTTTATCCTGCTAGTACAGCTACCTTTGGCATCATATCCCTTTTCTCATCTGGTTGAGGTCCATATTCAAACTAACAGAGCTTCTCCATAGCTACCATTCAGTAAACAGTAATGAGCTACAGCCAGCTTTTATCTAGATTGAATTAAGCAGATTGAAGATCTGTGTTCACTTTTCCTTATGCTAGAGAAGGTGGGGTCCAATACTATGCTAGTAATGGACCCCACCAGGAAAGAGTCTCCCTTGGTTCTGATCATAGAAGCTGTTGACTGCAGCTGATTGAATAGAAAGTTCTTGAGTTTGAACTAAAATGTCCTAAATGTGGTTGATGAGCTTCTGACAAACCAGTGGTGAACCCTGCTTCATTTGGGTGCTCACATCAGTTCAAATCCAGAAATGATCTCAATCTCTTCAGACTGGTACTATTTGAAAATGCCATCAGATTTTCCAACCTGAAAGTGCCCTGAGGCAATCCTCAGCTATTGACTCTGGGCTTCCCTCAGCCACCGAAACTTAAACTAAACCCTTTCTCCTTGTGGATAAACAAACCACCCTTGGCCTCCCTGATCCCCATCCAGCAGAACACTCACTCTTGAAAATGAAAGCAAGCTAATTTACTGATCCCAACTGCTCTTTTCCTGACATGATGTTCAATGCTGTGAGTCATCGAAAGAGGCTCTCCCCTTTTCCGCTAAGGTCAGCAGCAGCTTTAGCAGGGAGCAGGTGCCTGGTCACAGCTCCAGGCTGAGCTGGCAGCACCAGCAGCAGTGTCCTGGTGGAGGAAGGTTTTCTGCATCTGCCTCTGCCACAGATATAAGTTTGGACCGTAATGTCAAAGGAGGTCAGATAAGCAAGATTAGCAGCATTGCCTGAATCTTCTTTTTTAACAGTTCCTTTTGGATGCAAATAATTCAGTTTAATACAGGTAGGTGTTGCCCCAGGTCAAACCAAATTTGGGTGACAAATAAGGAATGGCTAGGAGGCAGGGAGCAGTCACCTAACTTTAGAAACTGTTTAATCTATCTCTTAGAGCTGCAACAATGAGGACTTTTCTTTGTGTTTCTGTCCTCAAACAAACTTCCTTTGTTCTGGTGCAGTTTCTCCTCCCCTGGAATTTGCTGTCCCAACTGCCTCACTCAAGTCATGCTCAGGCTTGCTCCAATGCCAGCAATGTCTCAGAAGTCTGATGAAACCTGAATGATCCCTGTATACCCATGTCCATCTACCCAAATAGAAGCCAGGAACCATTTCTTGCAAAAGTGTTGGCCCAAAAGCACTGCATGAGGAGCAGGAATGGAAGGATCATACCTGCTGGAGCCCAGCCTTTAGGTACAGATACTGAGTGACTCAGATGTCCAGGGTGGTGGTTGACTCACCAGAAGCATGGGAGTCTTGTCCTGAGTCCCTGATGAGTGTTTTGACACCCAGGCACACCTCAGCTGGAGTGGAATACAGGGAGCCACCCAGAACAGCCACCAGCTCAAGGTTAGGGCACTCCCTTGGGAGGATGTTCGCAGCCTTCAAAGTGACCACAGCAGGAACATGAATTAAATCTTCCATCTTTCACATGGATATCCCAACGGCCAGCACCTGCTGCACAGGCTGCCTCTGCTCAAGCTGGCCCTAATCTTGGCTGTGAGCATGTCTGGGGCAGAGGGTGGGGAAATGGGCATCAGTTCTTCTTCAGGGCATCCAGACCATGCTGATCCTTTGCAGGAACTCAGCTGTTGGACACATTGGCACAGCTTGGTGAAAACTTGGGATCCTGCTGTGTACAAGGACACCTTTCAGTGAGGAGCTATAGGCTGGGAACCCAGCCCATTCCCACCAGCTGAGACCAGTGGATCAGCAGTCTTGGTGGCTGACTCAGCCCAACTCCTCATTCGACCTTACTGAGGAGCAGCTTCTAAATCATGGTGTGACTTCAGAGTCAGGTGAATCAGACACTTGATCAAGAGTCACTCTAGGATTTATGGATTTGAGTGCAAGCTTAACTGTGGCCATAGGCTGAGGTCACTGTCTAAAGGGCAACATCAAAAAGACTAAGCAGTGAAATGCCTGCTGCAAGTATCCCCCC
>VZRZ01008815.1:875097-899569 GCA_013398175.1 Climacteris rufus | reverse complement strand
AAAAAAAAAAAAAAAGATGTTGAGTTTAAGCAGGTCCTGTGTCCCCTGAGCAGCTCCAGAGGAAGTGGTCCCTCTGCGGTGTTTGCATTGCAAACTACGCTGAGCAGGTAGTGACGTTGCCTAACCAAAACACCAGAAACCTCTTAAAAACAACCTGGAGATTTTGGGTCTCTATGTTAGGGGCTACAAATCCTCGGTGTCCCGGGCCTCTGGTGTGTCACTGAGGGGTGATGAGTCCCCCTGTGTGTGGCTGTGGCAGCGCGGAGCCCACGGCAGCCAGGGGACGGGGGCACAGGACACACACACTGGTATCTGCGGCAGCCATCTCGGCTCCTCTCATAATCGATGGGGAGAAACTGGGAGGAAAGCGTGATTCATCCCACCAGCCTGACGCTCCGCCCCAGCTCCCCGTGGGTCGCAGCCCTTCTGCCTGGGCAGTGCTCGGCCGGACCCTGCGGGCACTGCCCTGCCTGCGCCGCCTGCCGCTCCTGTCCCCTCCTGATGGCCCTGGAGCCCAGACCCCGCGCGGGACAGTGCCCTCTCCCTGCTGGCAGCTTGTGCTGGGAGTGCCGGCACGGGGCAGAGCAGCCCCCCAAACCCGCACCCCCAAACCTGCACCCCCAAACCTGCACCCCCAGACCAGCACCCTGCCTCCCGCACGGCTGATCCCTTGTTGGCACCTGGGAACGGGAACAAGTCTGTGTCACCCTTATCTGCATGATCTCAGTCGTGCATTTCATTTCTCTGTGTGCCAGAGGAGGAGCTGAAGGTGTGATTCATGTGCCATTACCATGGGTAAGCCCCGTGGTGACGATTGGCAATCACTTATAAAAACACAGGGTTTCCAGGGTACTGAGTACCTGTGATCTATATTAAATCGCAGGCAGAGGGCTTGGGAAGCTTCTGGACCTTTCTGGTCTTTGGCAGGGGCACCCATGGGCTCCCCCCTGCCCCAGGCTAGCCAAAATTGTGATGCTGCGTGGCAGCGAGCCAAGGTAACAGCCCTGCCAGCGGGCTTTCCCCCGCGTGGGGAGCTGATACCCGAACCTCCCTGGCAGGATTACTTTGAGAGAGAAAAAAGCCAGCGAGAAAGGACTTGGGGTGGGGAGGAGGTAGAGCAGGGTGATCTTGGAAGGGAGGAGGCACGACAGGCTGCACTGAAGGGAGGGTTTGGAGAGGGGGAAGTGATTGGAGGCTTGCTGGGGAGGAGAGGCCGGTGGAGGTGTAGGGTGAGACGGTGACAGTGGAATGTGGGGACTCTGAGAGCAGCCTTGGTGGAGTGAAGGGTTGGAGCTGGGGGAAAACAGTGGAGGAAGGGCGATGAGGCAGATTGTTTTCCAGCTTTCTGTTGCAAATGAACAGAGGGGGGAGAGGCTTTGAGGGCAGATAGGGAGATTCAGCTAATCTCTATCAACTTAACCATTCTTTAAAGATTTGCTGAGCAGGTAGTCCATCCATGGGGGATACCGGTGCCAGTCCTGATCCTTATCCCCCTGCGCCCATGGAAATTCACTGCTCACCGATAGCTCAGCACCTGCAGAGCCTGAGTGAGTCCAGGCTGATGGCTGCGGGATGAGAGTGCCCGGTGCCAGCCTCATACTCCCGGGGCTCCTGGCAGGGACCACAGTGAGCCTTGCTGAAGGTGGGAAAACTGGTCCTGCAGGGAGCCCAGCAAAGCCCACCAGCCAGCTCTGCTATGCACAGGTTAAAGTCAGCTCCATTCTCAGCCAGAAAAACCCTCTGATAAGTAGTAAGTCAGCCAGCTGCATATTTACCTTCCAAGGCTGGCCAGCACTGACATGCTTTGCAGAGCCAGGCCCAGCTCCAGTGAGAGGGGGAGTGCCCGGGAATGCTGCGGAGGGGAAGTGGGAGGATTTATAGCTCTTTGCGATGGGGGTCGGGTGGGTCACCTGAGCCGAGGGGGCCTCCCAGGTCCTTCTTCTGCCTTGCCAAGAAAGACTTTCCTTGTTTGGCCTCCCAGATAGTTGGATTGTGCAGCCCCTTCCCAGGGAGCGGGGTCACTTCGGAGCAGCTGAGCCTGGGAAATGAACCCATGGGTAGGGCTCCCATGTCTCCAGGAGCAGCATCCTGCTGCTGGGGTGAGGAGATGGGTTCAGAGGGCTGCAGGGAGCTCAGCAGAGAAATGAGCCGAGCTGCAGATACGTTCTGTATTGCTGAGCACTTCTCTTTTGCCAGCTGACCACCTCTTTGTACACCCACACCCTTCCGGGCTGTCCTCACACCAAATAACAGCAAAAACCCAGATATTTTTAGTGTAAAATGGGATTGATGCCTGACCCAGGCAGGGTGCACAGGGAGGGACTTTTTCAAGGTGCAGTGTCTCAGACCATTTTACCAGCCAGCAGAGCATTCAGCAGGGGCTGTAGCACCCTGATGTTACCCCTCCATGGAGTGACACACACACAGCTACAGCTGAGCATCCCCAGCTCTGCTCACACCACCATCATGTCTGCTCACTTGCTGGTTTGTTGTTTGTTTTGGTTTTTTTTTTTTTTTTGTTTTTTTTTTTTTTTTAATCTCTTTTACCAGGAATGCATGAACCTGCTGCTCCTGGATGGGTTTGAGATGAGTTTCCACTTCTAATACTCCACCTTCCAAAGCTGAGAGTGCAGCCAGCCGAACTGCTGCAGAACTGCACTGCCCCAGGGAAGCCCTTGGCAGAGGTGCTGAGCACCCTGCAGTGCCTGGAGCAGCTCGGGAGGGACAGGGAAGGGACATGGGGCTGGAAAGGGAGATGTGCAGGGAACCCGGGGTCCTCCCTGAGGCCAGATACAGCTGTGGGGAGCTGGGGACATTGTTCTGGCCACTGCTCCTGAGGGGCTTGTGTGGGAGGAGGGCTGGTAGCAACAGTTTTCCACAAAACTGGATGAGGTCACAGAGTGTCTCGAGTGAAATAAGTGGCAGGTAGGCTTTTCCTTTGAAAGCAATTCTTGCAGGAAAAGGCAAATCTGAGTAAGGTCTAGCAGGATCTCCTGTAGCCAGGCCCTGGGGAACAGGGTCAGTCTTTCCGGGTCAGTGAATATTAAGTATTTATGCTAATTGAAAAGCCTGGCAAGGTGAAGGCTGGCTCTACAGGTTCATGTGATGGTAGTCCCACTCCCTGGCTGAAACTGCACAGAAAACGATTTTCAGCCTGTTTTCTAAGCAAATGCTCTGGCATTTAGGTTAGTGTGTGTTGGTTTGGGTATTTCTGCTGTTGGCAGGATATTTCTGTCCCCATTTCTGAACTTTCTCATCCTGGTTAGGAAACCGTTTGCAGAGCACCACAGATTCCTCCAGACAGGACTATTTCCCAGCCTGGCGAGCCTCGACCTTCCCGAGCCAAAGTCTGTGGCCAGGTGAGAGTCGATGTGCCCCCTCCAGCCCTGCCTGCCTGCCACACCCACCGCGCACTGCGCTTTGCAGGCAGCGGATGCTGCTGCTGCTCCACAGGACCTGCTCTCGCAGCTCCATCTGCAGGTGCTCACCCAGCCTGTGCCTGCACTGAGCCGCTCCCCAGAGCGTGCATTTCCAGCCAGACTGTTGCTCATGTTGGGCTTGCACAGTTCCTTGCTGTCTGTCCCTTTCCATCGGGTTCCTGCCCCTGGTTGCAACACTGGGGTGCCGCTCCCCGACTGCCCTGCTGTCTGCCTCTCCATGTGCTGTGTTCTCGTGCTTTGCCCTCCAAACTCTTTGAACCGGTCTGTAAGATCCTTCTTATCCTCCTCCAGATCTTCCCCTGAGAGGATTTCTCTAGGACAACGATGAGAAATTCATCGTCTAGCTATGAGGAGAGGAAGGGTGTGGGGTGGTGTCTTTATCTCCCATCCCTGCCGGGACATTGGCTCCCGGTGTGATGTGACCCATTTGCTGACAAGCACATTTTCAAACTCTCCAGCAGTGGTTTACTGCTTACTGCTGGGTGTCTCTGGAGAACAGGACCACAAAGCCACGGGCAGCAAGTCCTGGGAAGATGGTCCAAGCTGTGTGCAAGATTCCTGTACCCATCTGCCCACATTACCCTGTGTCACCTGCAGCTGTCCCTGGACAAGGCAGGAAGGTGCATTTGGCCTCATTGCAAAGTCCAGCAGCAGTTAAAGCAGAGCCTGTAACAACTTTTCATCATCCCAGTGTCTCTCTTCACTCAGGGCTCCTCAGGGCACACAGGGGACTGTGGCAGCCTGTCCCAGCTTCGTGCAGGGCTGTGCACACTGGCAGTGTCCCCTGGAGAGCCCACACCAGGGTAGCTCTTGCCTCTCCTTTGGTGGCTGCAGCAGTTGTGATGGAGGCTCTTGCACACCTTTGAAACCACAGTCACGGGGTTACTGCACTGACCCAGGTGGTGGACACTCAGATTAGCACTGTACAAGGAGAGAATGTGAGGATTGAGGAGGCCTTAAAAACCCTCATCTGCCAATCAAACTGATACCTCAGGAGCAATCATGACTGATGAGTGGCCTTCTGGTCTTGCATTACTAAGAACAGTAATCCTACATAACCTAGTGTGGGGCTCACACAGTAGGCTCACATTCATGTCCTGTTGGCTGTGCTTTGTGAAAGACCTGCTCTGAGCTGTCTGTGGGCACAGCTTGGCAAACTCTCCACAAGGGGAATCTTGAGATACTGCAGCAGACTCTGGAATAACTGCTCAGGAAGAAAAAGGCTCCTGAGCCCAGGACTGACTCACTGTCAAGTAGGATTTCATGGAGGCTGCTGCTGTTGTACAAGATTATAAAATAAGCAGGAACACTGGCCTACAAGAGTTTTAACTTGACAATTTTCCTTGATACACGAAGACAAAATGAGCTGGAGATGGTCAGTCCAGCTCTGTTTGAGGCACAGTGTTCAGCCTGGTCTGCTCATGGGATGTGTGTTGATCCCTTAAACCTAAGAAATCACAAACATTATTTCCCTCCGGTCAGCCAGATGGGTATTTTGCACCCTGTCTCTTGTGCCTACGTGCATAGCCCTTGCTCATCCATCCATCTGGAGAAGATGGCAGCAGGGACAGTTAGAGTGACCACAGGCCCAGATTCTGGGAACTGCTGGCTCTGAAGTTTGGGCTTGGAGAAATATTACTACCTGTGATATATAAAATGAGGGGTAATGATGCCTCAGCAAAAGTTGCTTAGAGTGGCTGTGGGGATTGACTAATTAATCCCTGCAAAACACTGTGGGTATCTGAAGTGTGATGTTAATATTACTGCCTTTCACCCAGGCAAACAGTGTTCACTTCATCTGAGAACTTGAAGCACACTGCTCTCATTAAGACTTCCAGAAGAGTTTTTGCAACCTTTTGTGTACATGACCTTGTCAGGACTGACACGACCAGTCTGTGTGAAATAATCTGCTGTGATCCTATTTGTTTTTCTAGCAAGCAAGCACGGTTCTTCCATCAGCTCGTTTGTCTGATGCAGAGACCAACATGTGGCATTTCAGGCCCTTGGACCAAGTCCGGTGCCTTTCTTGGCACAGCCGGGCTGCTGTTGGACTGGCTTCAGCTGCAGGTTTGCAAGCTCTCCATACGGAGTAGGCTGGCAAGAAGCACATCAATAGCATTAATCCACTTTCTCATTCCCACATGGTCAGTCGCAGCAGCCCAGTCTGGAGCACAGCGTTTCCAAACTAGGAGAGGGCAATTAGGAAGATGCGTGCGGTGGGAAAAGGGCTGTGGCAGAGAGCCGGGAAAGGCGGCAGGGCGAAGCGCATCCCTGTCTCCGAGAAGCCCAGCCCGGCGGCGCCGTAGCTCCCTGGAAGGGCGGCGATTCCCGGCGGGGAGCGGGCGGCAGGCGGCGCTGCGGGAGCGGCGCGGCTGCGGAGCCGCTCCCGGATCCCGCGATCCCGCCCCAAATCCGCCGGGAGCCCGGCGCCCCGGAACGCCAGCGCATCCCGGCCCGGGCTGTGCTGCCGCATCCCCGGCGGGGGGACCCGCTCCGGCCGAGGCACCGAGCGGAGGAGGGAGGCAGGAATCCGCCCGGGAGCCTCCTGCCTGGGACCTTCCACCATCGCCGCTTTCTCCCCGCCTGAATGCAGGAGTGGGAGTGGGTGCTCGCCCGCCTCGCAGGGAATGAAGGGCCGGGGGCGCATCAGAAGGAAGGCTTTGTGCCCCGCTAATCCCCTCCAGCCCACACTTGTCACTAAAAGGCCTGACTTTGTTCCCAAAGAGTGTTTTCTGCCTTCTCGGTACAGCCAGGCGACTTTGTCCCTAAAATGCTGACTGTCCTTTCAAGAGGCTGCCAGCTGTAACTTCAGACATCAAAATGGGATGGCTGAACCGCTCTGTGCCTCGCCTGTGCCACTGCTCCTTTTTTCTTTGGGTTTTGTTTGCCTTGTACCTCTGAGCTCTCTCAGCAAGAACTATGTGAACTTAATCCTTATCCTTCCACCAGACTAATTTTCCTTTTTATAGTTCCCTGTTAAAATGAAATGCTTTCCAGGTGGCAAGTACTCATTTTACTCTGCCAAGAGGGGTGAATTCAGGGCTGAGGCACCGCTGTATTTCAGTGGGAGAGGGTGAGATACCAGAGAGCAGGGGGATGCGAGGGGCAGCAGCACTGTCACCTGGACAGGTTACCACTGCTCTGAAGGGACAGGACAGTGCTGAGTGGTACAAGTGCATGGGAAGGGAAAGGGAGGAATCTATGGGCTGATATTTTTTTATCTTATATTTTAGAGCCATAAGTTGTCTCAGGTTGAGAGCCTGGGCAAGCATCCACACACCTAGGAGCAGGGAGGTCTCCCTCATGGTCATCTCTTGCCTGTTTTCTGTCCCCTCACACCTTCCTCCTGGCCATCTTTGTCCCTCCTTTGCTCTCACATCAGTTTTCAGCAATGCTCCCTGCATTCCAGCCCCGAAGGAAGAGCTCGAGGAAGGAAGCAGAATGAGGAGACAAGGATCTGGGGTAGGAGTTAGAAAAAGACCAGGGTGACCATAATTTCTTTCTAGTGTTTCATTCTCCCAACATGCCTCCCACAATCACTGCATCTCACTGCATCCCAAATTTCTTCTGCAATACAGACCCCTTGCTTGCTTGCTACTCTCCACATCCTCTAGCAATTGCCAAAATATCCCCTACACAATCCTGTACTGTTGGTAACACTCCTACACTCTCCTTGCCCTACGTCCCATTCCAAGGAGGGAAGGGAACCCACCCTCACTGTTCCAGTTTCCAGGGTACTGCATCCTCCTTCTCTCCCCTGCACCCATCGCAGGCAAGCAGCTGAAGACAAGGAGGGTGGGATGCATCCCAACTCCTGGGGCAGCCATAGAAACCGTAATATTGAATAATACCCTCCCATGAAGCCCCAGCCAAGGGCTGCTCCTTGCACATGCAGCATGCTGAAGCTGGCCCTCGTTTTCAGCACTTGTGAGGCCAAATCCTGATTTATTCATGGCAGTTTTCCAATCAACTGGAGTGTACCAGGACTTAAACTGAGACACACATTCTCACTAATGTTTCATATAGCTGTACGTTTTCTTCCAACATGATTGTCTTGTTAGTAGTTGGAAGGCTTCAGAAATGTGCAGAACAGATGCAGGTAATTTGGGATTTCCAGTCTTGGGAATATTTTGTGCCCCCTCAAGTCAGTGGGAAAGCTACCACCACTTCCAGTGGGTGCTGGAATGCCTCTGAGCTATTTGGCAGAATAAATTTGCTTGTCTTAATGAGTAAAGGAGGGCTTAGGTTTGACACCAGATAAAACACTCAGCAGCAGTGAGCTCTGGAAACGGCTGTGCTATCACTTAGGTCTCTCATAAAAACTGATCAAAATCAACAACAGCAACAAAGTCCTGAATGCAGGAAAAAGGGAACATTTTTTTCTCACAAGGTCTGGACACTCAGAGCACTGGGAGTCACCTTAGTGCACCGACTGGTTTGAAAATGAGGGTGTTTCTAAACCCCAGTTTGTTGTGGGAATGTGCAGCCTGGTATCTCTGTTCTGAGCAAAGGGCTTATCTGGGAAATGAGCCATACTCCCCAAAAGGCCTGTGTTTATCCCACTGCTATGACACAACAAGGTCTAAGTCCCACTGCACACTCATGCAGCTGTGTGTGCAGCAGAGCTTGTTTCGGGAGGACCTTTGAGATGTAGATTTCCAGGAGCTCCACACTGTCCATGGGGGGCTCTTTTCCCACAACATCATGTTCCATGCACCCAGCTCACATGCTGGACTCACAAAGGCTGTGTCTTCTCCTTCTCAACTACCCAGGGAAGGCTGCAAGGTCAGAGTCAAAGGCTGAGATTCAAACTTCTGCCTCACCTCTTCTTCTGCTTTTATTATGTCATGTTTTCCCTTTCTCCAATAAGAAGGTTACTTTTTTTACCTCTGAAAATGGGTTTGGGGAGGAAAAAAGAGCTCTCTATGCGAGTGCCAAACCTTTTGTATAGTGTGAGGACAATTCACAACCTCCTGTTCCACTGATAGGTAACTAGGGTGTCACCTCCATGATGGGGAGAATATTCCCAGGAGAGCTGAGGAATCTTGGTCTCTATACAGAAATATGTCACTATGGAAATTTTAAATCATGAGATATCAGAGTCTGTTTAAAGAAGTCATGAAAGCAACAGCCCTCTGAGCTTGTTGCTCAGGGTACTGCACATACTCCTAATGTGGGAACAGATTATGGAAAAGCCCCCTTCTGTTATCAAATCCTCATAACTGACCCTGACCAGGAGAGTGTTTTCCCTGTAGTGCATTTTCTCTTTATATTGTGTTATTTCATCTGTTTAATATCCCTTGCTTGTATTTCTTCAGTTCACAGCTACAGAAAGCAGCTTCAGCTGTAGCTGTCCTGCAGCCAAGCTGATGTGCTGCACGTAGGAGGCATCACCCTGGAGGTGACCTTGCAATGACTTCACTCGGTGCCTCGCAGTAACCTATAGATACTGGTGCTGTAAAAATGGGTTTGTGAGAGGTATAAATACAAACACTGTGAGATCACATATTCCAGACTGTAACTGAATGCAGACTCTTGGAAGAAAAACAACTCAAAGCCCTCCTGGAAAAAGCTGTCAAACACAAGCACACTTCATAATTTTTTCCACAACCCCAAATGTACCCTGCAACAAACAGGCTTCTTTTAGAAAGCAGGGCCATGAACCCCACAATGCCTCAACATGACTTAGATCACTTGCAATCTGTCCAGGATGGGGAGGAGGAAGGGCTGTCTCAAGTCCTCGTTGTGTTGATGTTCTTAGGGTCTCCATGGGAACCAAGACCATCAGAAGGAGCCATGTGCTTGCTCTGCAAAATGAGCATGAGGACTCCAGCCTGGGGCCACACAGCAGCTCCCCTTGCCCAGGGAATGCCCAGCATGGCTGTCTGGGGGCAGTCCCAGCAGTAAAACCAAGCAGTGACTCAGGAGATCATGAGGTCAGCCCACCCAACCCAGCACTGACGCTGGGCAAGGAGGACACACGCTGTGCAGCAAACTGTGCTGAACCTCTGTGTTGCTGGACTCAAGTGCCACCAATGGATCTGAGGGTCAAACACATTCCTGCCCACCAGTTTAATTTTTGCTGTCTTGTCTCTATACTTCTAGGCAAGCCAGAGCAAGCACAGTCCAAGAAGGACTCCTAACAGCTTGCTCTTGCTCTTGCTCTTCATCCTTCAGATTTCACTGGAGAAGGTTAGCCATCCTGGCAGATGCACCTACTTGCAGTCAGAATAGCCAACATCTGCAGTGCAAGAGATTTAGTGACAGTTTACCTGGCTGTGAAAGGTCCATAACAATGACAATTACAGTATGGCCACAGGGAGCTCAGAGCTCCCAACATTCCATCTCACACTTGTCTGCCAGTGTCTGGTGATGTTGCACAAAGGCCTGGAGCAGGCAATCAAGAAGAATTATGAGCTTAATTAAAACCCACCATGACCATTTAACTAGGCATAATGAAGCTATCCGACCTGGAACTTGCCCAGCACTCAAACACTTGCTATTTCAAATGAGCAAGGGTGGCCAGAAGTTGTTTTACAGTTCGGGAGAAAATGGCATGTCCAGTCCTACAGTCCCTCTACATCCATGCCAAGGCTTCAGTGCAGCGCAGTTGTTTGTGCACCTCCTATTGAGCACTGGCTGGGCACAGGGCCACCCTCACACAGCCCCTGCCAGGAGCTCTGGCCCCAGCTCAGTGTGCTGCACACCACCTTCTGCTACTCTGCATGCTTTTCTCCCTCTTTTCCGGCTGTTTCTCTTTCATTATTCACTGGAGCAGGGACTGGATGCTGTGACAACAAAGCTTGTGCTACCATCCTGCAGAGTCCCTCCCAGACCAGTAAATAGTTGTTGATATTGAAAATAATCTGTCTGGGCTTCTGTTTGGCCTCAGAGGAGGAGAGCACAGAGGCTGTACATGGCCTCCACTCCACCTCCTACTCATGCTGCTGTTAATGAGGCTTGGCCATGCTTGTCTCAGTGAGGGGCAGCAGCGAGGGCACATCTGGCTTGGGAGAGGTGCCAGAGCTTGGCCAGGACACAGGACCCTGTCCCTCAGCAGGGTCAGCCCTGGTAGCTGCTGCAGAGTTGACCCTACAGGCACTGAGCATGGGCTGGGTGCCCTCCTGCACTTCTGGGCAGCACCTCCCAGACCTTCCTCCGTGACTCTGTTAAGCACCCTGAGCTAAAGGTTGCCATGTGGTCTGTCCATCTCAGGCATTTCTGTGGTTTTGGAATGTTTCGGCTGTAATTGTCCTATTCTCTGTGGCCAAGATTTGGGACAGATATGTAGTTTTCGGCATTCTTGTCTCTGGTTTGTTGCGAAAACAAAGTGCTGCCCAAGCCTGGAGGTTTGGCAGGGAGTGCCCACTTTGAGTGGGAGGTTTTCTGCTTTCCCCAAACTGGACAAGTTACAGGTGTCTGAAAAACTTCTTGTAGCACTTGCTCAGTGTGATTTGACTTGTAGATGCTCACTGATGTGGCTGATGTTAACACAAATTGTGTTCTAGATAGATTAAATATGCCATACTCTGAAAAATCAGCATATTGATGCCCCAGTAGGAACACCAAAATGTGTTGGTGTATTTTATTTTCACTTTATGTGGATGAATTTTGTACAGCTAACATGGAGCTAATAGTATTTATCTCTTGCACAAAGAAATTAATGAACATGGGAGCAGCACTTAGAGACAGTGTAAAACAGTCAGAGAAAAGCTCAAAGTGAAGCTGTGTCCTCAGAACAGTATTTAAACACTCACACTAAGACCTGAAGCTGCATGCTGAAGAGGAGAAAACAAAAGACAAAATTGTTTCATATTACGTGAATGTCTACTCTGTGGTGTGAGCAAACCACAATGCTGAGGGGGAAGGAGGCAGGAAGAGTAAATAGAGGACAATATGCCCTGGAGATCTCCTGTAGTGCACTCAGCTCATGGGAACAGCAGGAAGGTAAAGAAAGCACCCTTAGCTCTGATATCCTCTGATTTCAGAGTGTTTGGCATTATCCTTAATTCTGCTTAGCCAATTTAGGAACAGAGAGCCTCTCTGCATGACATGATAAAGCCATTTATTTGTGGTTTGCCTCCAGTGTCCCTGGCTCTTCAACCTCTCCTGGGCTTGCATTAATTCTGTGGATCTCTGGGGTCCCATGCCTCTTTAGGAAACCTGGTCAGACTCAACATGGATGTCTTTTCATCTTTCTGGGTTACTAGATGAATGTCAAACCCACCTAATCCTGTAACTCACTGCGGGGGTTCATCTCTCTCCCCCATCTGCAAGATGCTGGGCTGGCACTGAGGGGAGGTAAGACAGCTGGAGGCTGGGACCCTTCTCCATAACTGGGTGGGACTGGGTGGAATGAAGGAAGGGGGAGGTTCCCTTGGGTTGTTTTTCATCATGAACTTAGGCATCATAAGTTTCCCTTTTACTCATTTTTCTCTGTGTCTACATGCTTTCTGGTTTTATATTGTGAGATCCTTAGAGAGGCGACTGAGGTTTTTTTTTATTCTGGATTTGTATAGCACTATTATTCTGGATTTGTGTAGCACAATGAGTGCTGTCATAACACATAAATATTGCAAAAATTTCTGTCTATATAATAGTTTGTGTTGTTTCCTGGTCTCATGATGAGGTGCCTAATTAACCTTACATCTAGTGCTCGGCTCAGCCCCATAACTGCTGTACACCAGTACAGTTGCCTGTCTCTTGCCCTGTGGTAGCAGAGTTTAACCTGACAGTCACTGGAATATTACATGTGGACAGAGATTTCTGTCTGATTTTCTCACATGCACCTGTCACTGTGAGAGATCATTTTGGTACAGGGCAGTGTTAGTTATCTCAGCCCTTCAGAGGGAAGTGGTTGCCCCAAGGACCTGATCTTGGCTCTGTGTTTCACTGACCTTTAAATCTGTGCTGGCAATCAGCAGAACCTCTTTGAAATAGTGCTGATTTATGATAAAAATTCGGCTCAAAAGTTTAAGGGAAGGACATCTTGATCTTTTCTCTCCTAGCTGTTTGGACAAAGGAGGGGGAAAATATAAGACAAAAATAAGAGAATTAGGATGGTTGGAGGCCTGGGGCAAAAGAGAGTGCTTTGTATCCATGGGTGCCTGCCCAGCACTTCTCCTTTGATATGGTGAGGGGCAGTTCCCAAATGCAAGAATTTATTGTCTTGGTGTCACATTGCTGAATGTCACTGCAATGTCTCAGATTTCAATTTTTCTGTGCTAAGTGCAGCAGAAATCTCCATGGCCAAACCACTGCAGAGATGAAGTGCTCCTGGCATCAGTGGGTAGCTGGTTTCCCTTGTATTTGGGGCTAACTCTGCCCACTTCTGTGTTGACCATGCTCATTGTTCAGGGCAGAAGAAACCCAGCCTTGACACAGCTTTTGGGCTGGACACACACAAACCTCAAGTAGTGCTTTTTTGAGCACAGAAGCTCACTCTATTCGCACAGGAATGTTTGTGTGCTTGCAAAGCTGGGGGTGCAGCATGGGGAAGAATGAGTTCCTGTGATGTTTTGTGATGAAAAAGTGGACACACAGTTAAAGAAAAAAGGTCCCATTTTATCCCAGCCAAGCCTCATTGGGGAAACTCCAACAAAATCAGTGGTGTTTGGCCCAGAGAGTGAGCATGTTGGCATAAGCATAAAATGAAGCATCCAAATGGTCACAGATGATTTATGAGAATTCCTCATGCCTTTACTGCCATTTCCTCCAGCTGTCCGAACTCCTTCCACACCATCATCCCATCAGAGAGCAGAGATTAGCCTCCTTTTTCCTAAATGCTACATTTGGGGAAGATATCTGACTGAGCAAGCCCCCTCTGCAGATGGGAATGGCTTCAAATATTGAAGGGTTTCTCTTAATATAAACATGCTAGCTCAAGCTCCCCTGGAAAACCAAACACCTCCCTCAGGCTCCTTTAGGAGACAGCATTTCCCCTCATGGAAGCACGAAGTCTGTGTCTAATGATACAGCATCAGTCAGGGAAAATCCAGCACCAGCTGAGGGGCAGTTTGGTATCTCCTCAGTGACACATGGACAGAGTTATTTTACTTCAGGTTCTCTACTTGCTTGTTCATGTCTTCCTGTCAGGTTTGTCCCAGAGCTGAAAAATGCTTTTGCATAGGTCCTTCCCCAGTCTTCTGTCTTACATCCTCTGTTGTTAGGGCAGGGTTCTCTGGGACCTTTGCAAAGCCATGTTTAATGCTCTGCAGAGACCTGCCATGACTGGTGAGGGAGGACGAGAGTCACAGATGTGTGTCACGGGTGTGCCTGTCAACCTGACCATCATGAGCTTGAAAAATCACTGCAGCCTCTCATTCCAGCTGGAGCCCAGGGCTCCTGAGAGGCCTTGCTGATCCCTCATGTCAGGGGAGGGATGCTCAAAGCCAGCTTCTTCTCTCCCAGGTAACCTCTGACTGGAGATGTGCTTTGCTGAGGGTAGGAGCCAAAGGGGATGGTAATTTTTAAGCAGATAGGAATTGAGGGTGGCTCACCAAGACCACAGCCCTGGGAGATGCCCGTGCTTGCTGCTATCTGGTGCTGACCCTGATGTCAATATTAACCCTCAGCACTGTCATCACAGCTGAATTTTGCCATCTTCTCTCCTTGGCTTTTGGCTCCAGCAGCTGTGCTGTCCATGAGCCATCCCCCTGGCCTAAGGACTGTCCCTTGCATCTCTACCAGGATGCTGCTCTTTGGGAAGTTGGAGAAAAAAGCTGTGGGCACAGCCTCTCCGGATGCCCCTGATATGCAGGATCCTGGTTGGCAAGCTGCTTTCATGAAGTCAGGGGAAACCCCCTGACTGAAGCCCTACCTGGCAGTGAAGCTCTGCCCAGTGCAGTATGAGCTGTTCAGCTCAGATGTTAGTGCAGAGGGAGAAAAGTTTCCCAGGGATGACTCAGAAATTCCTGAATGTGCTGAGGTTTGTCTGAGATGAGGTCAGCTCTCACAAAGCAGCACTGCTGCACAAGGGGGTTAGCTGGTGGCTTGATCTCCATCCTGTGTGTGTTCAAGGAGGCACCACAACAGCCCTGGTGCAGAGTCCAGCACTGGCACACATCCCTCTCCAGCGGCTGAGCAAATGCGAGGATCTCTGCCAGCCTCTCCTTTGCCTCCTCTCCCTACTGGATTAGTATCTGCAAACTCTTCTGGAAGCTGAATATCAGCAGTTCCTTGGGATTCAGTCAGTGCTTATAACCAGCAGTGCAGCAGGCTTAGAAGCAGACACAGAAGGAGAAAGAAAAATGAGGAACACTGCAGGCAGTGCTAACATCAGACATGCTTTCATTTCAGGTTTCAAGGTGGTTTTCCAGATCTAATTGTGTCCAGTGGTTAAAAAGAACATTCATTTCTTCGTTATCCTCAGCATAGTGGATGTCCCTGTTCTTAAGTTGTTTTGATTTCTAGGTATTTGAGAGTTTAATAAGGTTTTGTGTTTGTTTAAGGAATTATTGCCCACCCAATTGAAAGATAACGGGATGCTGTAGCCTTGCCAAGTGTTTTTATGCTTCAATAAAACAACAAGCAATTTACACAAGGCAATAAAATGGGACCCTGCCTCCTCAATGAAGAAACACAAAGCAATGTTTGAAACAATGTCTAGCTCAGAAAACAAATCCACCCTTACTCAAAGCACTCCATAAAATTAATGGGGTACAAAATCCCCCATACTCTCTCCTTTTCCCAGAAGTCTGGAAAATTAGCACAAGATGTGCTTGAAAATCCTATAATGTATGGGCATAATTTGTCCCAAGATACTGTTGCTGTCTGTAAAACAACAGACTGACTACTCAGTAAGACTTCCAAAGGGGCATAGGTTTGATCACATACTCCATCAGCTCCTTATTTATTTTCTCTTTGGGCTCCGTTACCCTTTGAGCCCTACCTAGTTGTGTGAAATGTTGAAGAAACCCCTCTGAGGTAAGGAATTGCCTCTTTACCCACTCAATTGCAGAGCTCAGGCATTTGAGGGCTTCTTCTACACTGGCATTCAGAAAATTTTGGAGGATGTGCTGACCTTATGCCCTCTGAACACCTGTGCAAGGTCTGAGAGAATCTTTTGAGCCCTCAGAGTGGGTTCTTGTTGCCTTGCCTTTGCCTTTGTAGAGGCAAAGGAGGCTTTTGGAGTCCCATGGAGACTGATGCTAACAGGGAAGTAAGAGTCTTGTTCCTTCAGAAGTGTCTTGCCTCGTGTCTTACCTCAATTTGAGCCTTGAGCTTCAAAAGGCTGCCTGGAGCTCCATCTGAAAGACCTCCTGGCCATAAGGATGCTCTGCTCTGCCCCTTCAGGGACTGTCAGAGAGGAGAGATGTCAAGTTCCCTTTTGATAAAGTGGCAAGAAGATGTCTGAGCCCAAAATGGAGTAGAACACCATCCTTGTACTCACACACCACTTTATGCTCAGCAGAAAAGGATTTCTGCTGGCTGTTCCAGTGGGAAATACCACAACAAAGCCCAAGCTTTGCATTTTGCCTGTATGCAGCAATTTGCACCTTAATGTTGCTGTTGGTAGTGCAGGGGCACCACTGATATATAAAGATTCAGTTTTGCCTTTGCAGATGCCAACTGAACTGAGGTCCTGAAGCACAGGATGGCAAAAAGGGTGCTAGAGAATCACAGCAACACTGCCCATGATCCCAGCTGGGAGCCAGAAAGGAAACACACTGCCTTCACTCCTCAGTGAAGCCCCTTTCAAAACCCAGCAAACCCAGCATATCCAAGCATGTGCTGTTTAAAAGCTTGGAGTCAGTCACAACAGCATTAGCCCTACTGACATGAGGCACCCCTAGAGCAGCATCCAGCTGTGGCCAAGGACCTTCTGAGATGCTTTTTAGGCCTGCATCTCCACCCAGCTGGCTGTTAATCCTCTGGGAGTGCTCTGGTGACCTTTGCTCTGGGGCGCCCGCCAGCCTCTTCAGCAGCTGCTGCTCTGAGTGACCTTCCTGGCTTACAACAATGGAGGCTGTTCAAAGAAATAAATACACAATCCGGCCAGTTGCAAAGCCAGGTTCACAGCAATTTTTCCTGGCCAAAAAGTCAGAATCTCCTTAAATAGAAACACATCCTGGCACTAAGACTAAAGCTTTCACATATCTGTTTTGCCACTAAAATCCTACTTCTCATGAGAAACCTCCCTTCTCCTTCCATAAAGGAGCCATCCGCTTGTCGAAGTATGATGGATTAATGCAGCAAAAGGTTTCTGAAGCCTTTAGCTATCCTTCTCTGGACAGATACTTCAAAAACACCCCAGGCCTGGCACATGGAGCAAATTTCACTCCTAGTCCTGAAGGCTTGGCCGGGGGGATGCTTGTGAGACCAGATCACTGCTCTTTGCAGAAATTAGAGGGGTCAAAGAAGTAACCACACTCTAATTTTTAACAGCTGAGACCTTCGATGCAAGGAGCTGATACAAAAGCAGCACTGTCTGTGGCTTACTTATTTTCCACTAAAAGCTGAAACAGAAACTAGAAAATTAAGGAAAACTGAGTCCTTGCTACTGTATTCAGACATCATCTCCTCTTGGCTACTCTCCGAAACCTTTTTTTTGGACAGGTCCCAGAGGTAATGCAATGTAGGAGAGAGGGAGCGAATGCACACTAGGGTCTATTTTTAGTCATTACAGTAAGGCTGAGATTTGTTCACTCCCCCCAGTCCATCCTAAGCCAAAAAAAAAAAAAAAACCCCAACCAGAGAGACTGCTGAAGCTGTACTGAACAGGCTGTGCCAGTGACACCCTCTCTGCTGCGGTGCTCACCTTCCAGGCCTGACCTAGCACAGGGTGTCCCCACACAAGGAGAGTCAGGAGATCTGATCCCTCTGTTCTGAGTGATTTCAGGCTGCTTGCTTCCCTGCCTGGGTGCACAGCACCTGATGTGCTGGGAATCTGCTCCTCCAAACCTTCTACTTCTCCCCTCAGAGAAACAACCACTAATCAGAGAAACATCAGCTCTCACAGAGAGCTACACCACAGGGAACACAGAGGCAATTTCCCTTCCCATTCTTCAAGAGTGTTTCTATTCTGCAATTTCTATAATTATAGGGAACACTTAAATGAGACAGGATATTTGCTCCTCTCCACTTCATTATCACCATCTGGATTTGCTGCTCTTGCCATACGTCCCACAGCTGATGTTGCAGTCACCCTCTGTGCTGCCACCACTGGCTGGTGTGCAGTTGGTGTCCCCAGACCTTGGCATCCCTTGCAAGGGTAGGAGAGGGTGGCACAGGGGAGCTTGAGGCAAATACAGATATCACAGTATTGTTCTTGAGCAAACTGGAGTCACTCCATATTCTTATAGCACTGCTCCACCATATCCCACGGTTTCCATACCCAGTCTTGCTGTAATTTCTACCTCTGTGAAACCAGAGTAAGTTTGCTGCTGCAGGGGAGTTTGTCCAGCTTTACTTCAGCTTTATGAAGCTGAAGCCATTAGCCATGGGGGAAGAGAAGGAAAGAGGAAACAGAAGGAGGGAACATGTCATTGCTTGGACTGGCAGAATCTTTCCCAAACTGAATGTTTTCTACTGGCCTGCAGTAGTTCTGCAAATAACAGCATTAATTCAGCCACCGCTTCCAAGTCTCCTTCCTCCATTCACCCCTTCCAGCCCTTCCAGCCCCTTCTCCAGCAGGAATGGCCCTGCACAGTATCTGTGCAGCACCCAGCTCTCCCCAGTTATGGGATGAGAGGAAAAATGAGGGTGCAATGTCCTGCACACCTTAGCTGGCTACAGACCCTCAGTCTCCTTATTCCTTTTGGTTGGAGCTGACTAAGCATTAGGAGGTTTCTGTTTCTCATGGGCTGGATGATGGGAGGGAGCTCTGCTGCTGTGTGTTCCCAAGCTGGTGCCAAGCAAGGCTCTGTAGGTGCTGTAGAGGCACTGCCAGGTGAATTTGGGCATGGTCCATCACAGGCTCCCAGCGCAGCTCTGAAATCTTGGTGTTTCCCCTCATTTGCCCCAGGGCCACACAGTTGGCTCCAGCACTCTGACTCCAATATTATGTCTGTAAAGAGTGACCAAGACCCCCCAGAGGACTGTGTTTTACACAAAATGTTAAGAATTCAAGTTCTTTTTCCTTTCCCAGGAGTAATGTCCCTGAAGACAGGATTTTGCTGAGATATCCTGGGTTGGTTATTCCCTTCCCACATCTGGGTGGGAAGCAGTGTGCCAGCAATCTGTCTGCCTAGCAGCTGTAGTGAAGTGAGTTTTATGTGTATAGCATTAGCAGAACATTTTAGGATTCTCTAGGATGAAAACTACGTCCATATAAACCTAACACCTTGCAGTAAAAATTATTCAGCCAAATGCACTCTGGAGTGCAGTTTTAACCACCTCTGGGCCTCCCTCTCTCATGTACAGTGAGTCTGTGCTCTGCCCCAACAGAACTTCACCCTCATGAACATTTTTGACTTTTAACCAGGGCACGTCTTTGAGGAGGTCTAAAGCTGCTCCCAATTTATACTTAACTGCACATCATTTCTTCTGGTTTCCCTTGTGCTGCAGCTGATGGGACTGTAGATGTTATTTGGTCATCTGAGTCAGAACTGCATTAATAATAATTTCCTCACTGGGCTTTCTGTGCCTTTTGGGCTTCCCCTGCTGCTCTCTCCACCCCCCTGGCTTCACAGGCAGGACGTTGGGTTTCCCACTGCGACAACTCTCCATTCTCTCCTGGTGGGTTGCCCTCCTTGTGGGCCTCTTCCCCCTGCCTGACATTTCCTCCTTTCTTCAATAAGTTGGGGTCTGGCTCATGTGGAGAGCTCTGTGGGGAAGACAAATATTTACTCTTGGAGTTACAGTCTCTCACTGCTGGGCAATGCAGGGAGAAAGGTCTGTGGATAAAACCTTGCTGTTTGCAAATTATATTTTGGGTGGCATGCAGAACCTACCTGAGCTGGCTCAGCTGCCCCATGGCTTACACATAATCTTATTTTAAAAGGTTTTCTAAGTCCTGAATGATATCAGGGTGCTCAGATTATGAGTTAATGCATGTGAAAAATAAGCATGAGGTCATACAGAGGAAATATATGGCCACACTGGATTTAGAGGTAGTTATATTGATTTTAATAAGGGTTTAATGAGGGTTTATGTAACATTTCCACTAAAAGATACAGACTGCTTCAGATAGCTTTTGAGAGGCCCTTGAGTATGACCCTCTGTTGTTCCACTCTGATGCCCACATCTCGTTTTCACAAACTCTGATCTTTCCATGTCACTCAACAGCAGCTCACTCCTCACACCTTCAGTATGAACAGCCCCATTGCAGGCAGCAGAGCTGCCAGCACTAGGAAATAACCTGGGAATAAAATCCACCAGATGTTTACCAGAAATTTTCATGGGCATGATTTTCACGGGGAGTTCTTCCCTAGAGAGGTGGTGAGTGCACAAACATCCACTCCAGCTGCATGGCAGCCCAGGCCACTCCATCTGCAGATGCACATTCCATCAACCTCATTCTGGGCAGACAAGGAGGTTTGTTGTGTCTGGCCTGTCTCTGCCATCCCCTGTCTTTCTTCTCCCTTCACACACCACCACAGGGGACTGCAGTTTGTCAGAGGGAAGTGTCACCCATGGTTCTGCTCCTCCTAGAGGAATTTTGTGTCCTTCAAACCTTCCTCAAAGAGGCCACCTCAGCCAGTCTGTGGCACCCCCATCCCTTCACCACGTGTGGGACCCCGTGGGGCTGCAGCCAGGCTCTGGCTGTGCGAGCACACGCTCTGCACTTGACCCATCATTTTGGCAATGTCACCGACTTTGGTCCAATTACAGCAGTCATGAATTGGACCCTGTTCACCCTCTGAAACTGCCACAGTTTACAGCGAAAGTGCAGACAGCTACACAATGAAACCATTCACACGTCTCATTAACTCCGGACTATGCATTGAAAATAACTGTGTCATATGAGTCTCTGATTAAATTTTCCCAGTTTATATCATTTATAGGTACCTTCCTGTTCATAACAGCAACTGTAATTACGTAAAACTTTTTGTCTGTCGGTGTAAGAAAAGTGGTAGAGCACAACATAATTCTTTGGTTTTATTATTTGTTGTCATCCTACATAGTATAGGCCATGGAAGTATTTTAAATCCAAGCTCACAGGTACAGGCATGTGGCCAACCCCTCCAAGACACCAGTGTGCATTTGGTTGTGTATTTTATACTTTTGAACTTTTTAAAAATTTATTTTATAACAGCAGTAAAGTCCAAGTTTCCAAGTAAGCAAAGTGTACAGGCACTTGGAATTCAATAATGTTATACTGTTGCCTACACGTGGGAAGACACAAGGATCTTCTGCTTATGTGATTTATATGATTGTATTTCTCTGCTGAGTGCCAACAGCAAACCTCGTGTTGTATTTGTCTGTGCTCAGGTATTAAGGTTTTTATAACAAATCCAGCACAGGGGTTTCTGTGTTTCACAAAGCACTTGCAAATTAAAGCACATACCCAAAGCCTCAAGAGGCACAATGGAGGGATCATTGCAGAGATGTCTTTGGGGAGTTTTGGTTTGTGCTGCAGTAGAGAAGCAATGGCAAGCTATAGAACACAGACCCTTGTCCAAAACTGGCAGAGGTACAGTAAGTCCCATAGAATGAAGCAGAGAGACAGGACAGAGCAGGACTAAGAAAAGAATGCGCTGTCCAGACTGGTGTTAATAATGGTGTGCAGCAGAAAGAGAAGTGGACAAGCCTGTGCCAAGGCAGCTTTACTGGATGCTGCAAAGGAGGAAATGAAATGACCTTGGGAGCATGTGTGAGGATACAAGAGCAGGTTATGCACTCAGAACAAAAGTGTAAGCAAAGCTTTGCTGGCAATCATTTTGTGCTTCTGCAGAGGTGACGTCAAGAGGAAGTCATTAAAGAAGAGAGGCTGCCATCAGCAAGATATGAGATGGACATGTTTTGGAGAAATGTCAGGCTAGGACAGAGGACATTCCAGGTTCTTGACATTGTACTTCATGGAAGAACATCCAGCACTTGATCACAGGTCAGATGTCTGGGAGAAAGCAATAGTCAGCTGCTCCCAGGTCCTGAGCCTACAGAAATTGTGCTAGAAAGACATGAAAAGGTTTAGGAAGAAAAATTAAAGACTTCCTCTTCACCTGTGCTGACCTCAAGTCATCAGCAACCCATCCAGAGCAATGTATCAATTATTATTGCAGGACATCTTTTTACTTGGTATTAATTTCCTGACATTTACTGACATCCATAACAACTCACATCTTCTTGAATGAAAAAGGTGTTGGAGAGATGGTGGACTCAGGTCTAAATCATGAAGTATTTAACTAATGGATGTGATATATTCAATTAACTTTCACTTTTGCACATGAGACAAAAACCAAAGCCATTCAGTAAGGGTATGTTGTACTTTTCCATATGATTCAAAGCTCTCTCTCTCTCACTAAAGTACATGGCTGAAGAGGTCACCTGTGTTTGATTTGGAATTATAAAGTTTGTCCATAATTAAATATGAAAGCAAGTCTACAAATGAAACAGAGGGGACTTGAAACCTAGGTCTGCTTGTAAAGTGAATGTTGAAAAGCCATTTTGAAAGGCATTTTAAATTCTGCTCTTATCTTGTTGCCAAATCATCGGTGGTTTGACTCACATATCAGAATTTTCAAGGAAAAATAAAAAAGCTTCAGATGAACCTATTTATGTAGGAAAAGGTTTTTCAAAACAACCGCATAGGGTCCAGGATCAACATCTGAACACGGGCTGAGTTGTTACATTTTTAGAATTATTCCTTTCATTAAAGGCATGAGGGATATCTCAGGCATCTTGGGGCCTGATTCAGAGTTGTAACATCCTAAATCAGTAATTGCTCTGCTGGGTGAAACTCTATATGTGCAAGGCTTCTCAACACAGTTCCTTTCCAACTCCTTGAAGGCAAGCCCACCTTGCCTATGATGCTGATGGCTGTAGCACTGCTGGGGGTTGTGGTGCGCATCTTCTGCAAGAACAAGACCCTCAATAAGGGGACCAGTAAACTTCTTTCCATCTGATTGCTGCTCTGGCAGTGAGCAGGGTCATAAAACCAAAGATTTTATGCAACTGCATTGAATGTCCAAGAGACACCCTGGATTAAGAACCTTGTATGTGCCAACTATTGTGGAGCTCTTTGCTGCAATTAGGTATCAATGGACCATCAAGGTGATGGAAAGCCAAATGTTCGTGAACAAAAAAAGCATGAATTTAGGCAGGCAGACTGCCAAGTGGGGTGGTGGCAGTCTGGTCCCAGAGTGAGTGACTGCCTACAGAGAAAAGCCTGGAGGAAGGGCAGCAGAACAGGGCTACAGGGTATCAGAACTAAGAACTTTACTGTTTTAAAAAGGACTTTTAATGAAAAAGAAGATCTGGATGAAACATGTAGCAATGTGAAATAAAAGATTTTGTTTGACTTCGTGCTCTCTCCAGTTACTCATGTACTTTCTGCATTCCTTCCTATGCAGGGCCCCTGTTATCCCTGCAAGCACGGAGATGTTGCTGACTTGGAAGCAACGTGGAATTATGTACAGCACTTCTGCAAACAGATCATCTGAGATGCGTCGTTCAGAAAGTGCACCCAGGGAGCCGAGTGGGTTTTTTTCTGTGATTTGGGGCAGAGCTCTCTCCCACTCCAAACTTCTGCAGTCACCAGTGGCGCCCCTGTGACCCTTGAGAGGGTTTAAGTAGCCCTCTCATAACATCAGCTCTGCTTCCCAGGAGTGCTGATAACCTTTTGCTTGCAAAAACCTTTCTCTGGAGCTGAGAACTCTTTTTTTTTGCACAGGCAAATGGTTACAGCATGTACCCCTCCCACTGCAGATATCTTTTCAGGGTGTTGGGGTTCCCCTGTTGTGAATACCCTCCCCAGCTTGCCAGCCTGGCAGGCAGAAGGGTGGAGGGACACCCAAACCTTTAAAACATTTTGTGCCATTTTGCAAGAAAGCAACAAGGACAATTGTTATGAGTCTTTGCCAGATGGGAAAGATCTTCACCAAGAACTCTAGTAAATCTCTAGCCATGTGGAATAAAACTTCCTTTATGTGAAACTGTTGTAAACTGACTCCATAATCTGATCACTGGCCCGATGAGAGGGTGTTGAGTCCTCTTTCTGATCCTGGACACAGAAGTATAAACAAGGCATGATTTGATCAAAGTCACTGGAGCAGCAGAGGGGGATGCACAGCATGACCGTGAGGAACATCTGGCTTGATGCAGTAACAAAATCTGGACCAAGTGGATTTCAAGCATCTCCCATGTGCAGCTATTTTAGTTTATGAGAAGACAGCAAATATCTATAGAGATATTCCTGCAATGTCTGAAAGAAATAAGGCCACAATGCCTTGTGAGAGACCCTACTGAGCACACTGCTGCACACAAAGACTTCAGAGTTGTAGAGCCCAGAACAGCTTACAGTAAAACATCCAGTTGGATCCAGGATTTGGTCATTCCCCCTCACTTGGGAACAGCTGATTTCAGCCAAATTAACTCTGTTAATATGAAAAATTTCTTATTGACAGGTGTTCAACACTGAGATTATTTAAAATGCCAACTAAGATTTTTTTTTCATGTGTCACTAGACTGCACTGCCAAGTACCTCGTCACAAGAAAGCTTTAAAATTCACGCAAAAAAATGAGTAACATTTTTGGCAGGGCAGGGCATTGCAGCATTGGAAGAGAGAAATCTTGGAGGAATCGAGACAAACGCACAGCTGGGAGCTGAAAAAGCTTCGCCAGCCACTCACTGTGCCCATCCCACATTATTTATTTGCAGAATTCCCAAAGGCAGGAGGCTGCCGGGCTAAGAAGGGCGAGGGGGGTGGGGAACCCAGCGAAAAAGGGCTCTAAGCAACAGTCTCGCAGGGAGACAAAACCAAGCATCCTTCGCATAAGGACGGCAGCGCGGGGATGCGGGGAGGCAGGCAGAGGTGTGGGGCGCGGCAGGGAGGGAGGGAGGAAAGGAAAGGCTGCTGCCGCTGCTGCCACTGACATCACCCCGGGACGATTTACATTTCACGACGTCACTCACGAACCCCTGCGGCCGC